>OZ014467.1:7166629-7427943 GCA_963966035.1 Acleris laterana | reverse complement strand
GCATCAAAAGTACCTTATGCAGAATAACATGCTCAAAATAATCTAGACACGACTCTTGACAATAGAGTCGAGTGCAGATCATTTTGACCTCTTCAGCTGCGTAGCTACTGCTGAATGTACCCCATTAGTCTGGACTGATAGAAGGATAGTAGGATTTACTTTCTTCGCTGATTTTTTTTTTTCCTCTAGTAAAGAATTTTTTTTTTGCAATACAATCTTCGCCAAACTGCGGTAACAGTTTGTCGGCGAATTTTTTTAAAACACTTAGTGTATATACTGCGTATCTACTTTTTTTTTTCATGTGGTATTCAATAAATAAATAAGTAAATAAATATAAGGGGACATTCTCACACTAATTGAACTAGTCCCAAACTAAGGTCTAGGCTTGTACACAACATCACACCTAACTAACCATTAAAGACAGAGCAGAGAGAAAAAGAAAGAGATGTATATATGTGTATTATGTCAACAACATACGATTCTAGTGCGACTCTCTTTCATGCAATATTTCAGATTTCTGAAGTGTATAGCTAGATGTGTTGCTGTGTGTACTATGGGTACTGGACAACGATATAAATACTTACATAGAGAAATATATACTTTAATACATAGAAAACATCCATGACTCAGGAACAAATATTCGCGCTCATCACACAAATATCTGCCCTTACCGGGATTCGAACCCAGGACCACTAGCTTCGTAGGCAGGGTCACTACCCACTAGGACAGCGCGTCGTCAATGAAGGATATTTGTTTTGTATCGGTAAAACAACGTCTCTTTCACACAGAAGAGGTGATAGTGCAACTGATGGATATCCGCACGAGGCTGTCCAAGCTGAGGGACATGCTGGAACGGAGGTTGGGGCTGGATCTGACGGACTACACCTTCTGGTTGCAGGACGCTAAGATGGTAAGGATTATAGGAGAGAGAGGTCTAATGAATAGCTTTTACACCTTTTATTAGGATAGTAATTATTCACTTACTACGAAAATGTAGTATAGAGCTCGGAAAGAGTTGTTTTGAGTTTTCATAGCGTGGACATACCCTGACATTTGATGGTATTTCATTTCATTTTCCATTAACATCTGTTTGACCATAAGGCCAGCCAGTTCGGAGCAGACCTTTTACAGGTTCTGAACTCCTGGTAGTATGACTGAACACCCTCATCTGAATGATTGTCAAATTAGAACAGCTTGACGAACTGTATTCCTTCAAGGAGACTTGACTCCAATGGTAGTTGCCTCACGTGTCATTTAAGGAACAGATGTGGACAGTATTTTAAGTGAAATTAAATCTTTATTTGCTAGAATACGTTACAACAAGTTCTTAAGATTAATAATAGAAACAGTATTCTGTCGACTCACAGTCGACATACAAAATATTATTTCGATACCTTCTTTATATTTAATTAGTGGCTTGCAGGCATGAGGTAGCAAAAAATCCTTACATACATACATTAAATACGCTTAACTTTATAAAAACAATGATGTTGTAGCCATTCAGTCAAATTCGTCTTAAACACTTACCATGCAGCAACTTCAACTTATTAGGAAGGTTATTATATAAAACTGTACACATGTTATAAGCGTTTCTCCTATGGATATCAGATCTACAAGATTGCTGATATAGCAGATTTTTTAATGTACTATTTCGCTCCACTCACTTCAGTAGATGTAGAAAGATTTTTTTTCTAGCTATAAGTGGAAAACGCAAGAAGAAATGGATTGAAATGAGAAAATATAGAACTGATAGTCCTTTATTAAAATTATACAGTGACCTTTGTATAAATAAAAAAACTTAGCAAGTACTCGTTTTACCATGCATTGTCATTTTAGAGAAAAGTTTCGTTTAAAAGATAAAAAAGATAAAAGATGTTTATTCAGTAAGTAGGCCGCACGGGCACTTTTACACGTCAAAAATCTACCAGCGCTTCGCAAGAGACCACTGCTGAGAAGAAACGCCGGAAGAAACTCAACAGTTAGTCGTTTTTTAAATATACAATTATAAAACTTAACCTAGCATTATATAAGTCAATGAATCTAACATACGATAAGATAGAAATGTATTCACGCGTAGTTGAGCAGGAAAATGTGTCAAAACTCTGAATTTTCTCCGTTTTGTTCTCATATTTATTTTCAGGGTGTATCCATATTAATATCAACAAATTATATTAATAAAATAACATAAGAATAGCTCACCCTTTCCGAGCTTTGATAATAAAAAATTGAACATCAACTCTCGTCTGGACAAACACCTTACTCCTAACCTGGCATCCCCAGCTGGAGAGCCACAAGACCCTGGTGGAGCAGTGCATCCGCGGCTCGGGCGTGGTCCAGGTGAACGTGCAGGTCCGCGCGCCCGAGCGCAAGATCAACATCCTGGACGTGCTCAAGCCGGACGAGGAGCTGGTCGCGCTGCCCGGCGCGCCAGAGTCCTGTCAGTATCCATCATAGCTTCGACGTTGTTGAAATCATTAATTTATTTCCTAGCATCATTCTTAGTAACAACATCCTTGTTAGCATATTTTTCTTCATCGTCTATATCATTATGCTTAGCATTTTTATAATCACCATCAATATTATCATTATCATCGTCAATATTATCATTATCATCGTCAGTATCATTCTTATGATCCTTTATTTTTCAATTTTATTTATTGTAACTTTATTGCACAATAAAAGAAAAGTACAATTAGCAGAGTTAATGCTCTCTGTATCGATCATAGCTTCGACGTCGTTGAAATGTTCAGTTTCAATATTCTTAACATCATCAATATAAATATTATAATTATCACCATCAATATCAGTATAGTTTGCATCATAATGATTTCTATCAATACTATCATTATTATCTTTGATATCCGTATCGTTAGCGTCATTATTTTCATCATCGAAATCATTATTATCATCATGTTTAATAAAAATACCATTAGCACCCATATCGTTTATCGGTGCGTTTGTCAAACTTACTTTTGTTCTAATTAACAGACCCCATTAGTAGGATTAGTAAGACAGAGATTATAAGTGAGTACTTTTCGAAGCGCGGGAACCAATCCGCATGATCCACGCGTTGCGTGGTTGTATTCTGTGCTATTATTGGTTGTTAGTGACGCCATGTTGACGCGCGCCCGCGTGTCATTCAGTCAGCCGTCAAACGTGCGTGAGTAAGATGGAAAAAAAATGCAATTTAATTTGCATCTTATAACTATGACGTACAAGTCTGATCGTAGGTTTTAATCGTGCTTTCGGCGATTATCGGAAGCGATGTTCGTGTCTGCGCGAACGAAGATTGACAAGACGCCAATTAAATAGTGTTGTACTGTTTCAGTCCCGGAGCCTCCGGAGGCGGAGGCGGAGGCGGAGGTGGAGGCGGTGGAGGCGGCACCGGGCGCGGCGGTGCACGCGGCGGCGGTCAAGTGGGTCGTCGACGCCTCCTTCAAGCAGCACCACAGCCGCGCCAGCGTGCCCGCCGACCCGCAGCAGTGGTAACTACAGCATTACCCATTGGAGGCGGGGAGGCGGCGGTCAAGTGGGTCGTCGACGCCTCCTTCAAGCAGCACCACAGCCGCGCCAGCGTGCCCGCCGACCCGCAGCAGTGGTAACTACAGCATTACCCATTGGAGGCGGGGAGGCGGCGGTCAAGTGGGTCGTCGACGCCTCCTTCAAGCAGCACCACAGCCGCGCCAGCGTGCCCGCCGACCCGCAGCAGTGGTAACTACAGCATTACCCATTGGAGGCGGGGAGGCGGCGGTCAAGTGGGTCGTCGACGCCTCCTTCAAGCAGCACCACAGCCGCGCCAGCGTGCCCGCCGACCCGCAGCAGTGGTAACTACAGCATTACCCATTGGAGGCGGGGAGGCGGCGGTCAAGTGGGTCGTCGACGCCTCCTTCAAGCAGCACCACAGCCGCGCCAGCGTGCCCGCCGACCCGCAGCAGTGGTAACTACAGCATTACCCATTGGAGGCGGGGAGGCGGCGGTCAAGTGGGTCGTCGACGCCTCCTTCAAGCAGCACCACAGCCGCGCCAGCGTGCCCGCCGACCCGCAGCAGTGGTAACTACAGCATTACCCATTGGAGGCGGGGAGGCGGCGGTCAAGTGGGTCGTCGACGCCTCCTTCAAGCAGCACCACAGCCGCGCCAGCGTGCCCGCCGACCCGCAGCAGTGGTAACTACAGCATTACCCATTGGAGGCGGGGAGGCGGCGGTCAAGTGGGTCGTCGACGCCTCCTTCAAGCAGCACCACAGCCGCGCCAGCGTGCCCGCCGACCCGCAGCAGTGGTAACTACAGCATTACCCATTGGAGGCGGGGAGGCGGCGGTCAAGTGGGTCGTCGACGCCTCCTTCAAGCAGCACCACAGCCGCGCCAGCGTGCCCGCCGACCCGCAGCAGTGGTAACTACAGCATTACCCATTGGAGGCGGGGAGGCGGCGGTCAAGTGGGTCGTCGACGCCTCCTTCAAGCAGCACCACAGCCGCGCCAGCGTGCCCGCCGACCCGCAGCAGTGGTAACTACAGCATTACCCATTGGAGGCGGGGAGGCGGCGGTCAAGTGGGTCGTCGACGCCTCCTTCAAGCAGCACCACAGCCGCGCCAGCGTGCCCGCCGACCCGCAGCAGTGGTAACTACAGCATTACCCATTGGAGGCGGGGAGGCGGCGGTCAAGTGGGTCGTCGACGCCTCCTTCAAGCAGCACCACAGCCGCGCCAGCGTGCCCGCCGACCCGCAGCAGTGGTAACTACAGCATTACCCATTGGAGGCGGGGAGGCGGCGGTCAAGTGGGTCGTCGACGCCTCCTTCAAGCAGCACCACAGCCGCGCCAGCGTGCCCGCCGACCCGCAGCAGTGGTAACTACAGCATTACCCATTGGAGGCGGGGAGGCGGCGGTCAAGTGGGTCGTCGACGCCTCCTTCAAGCAGCACCACAGCCGCGCCAGCGTGCCCGCCGACCCGCAGCAGTGGTAACTACAGCATTACCCATTGGAGGCGGGGAGGCGGCGGTCAAGTGGGTCGTCGACGCCTCCTTCAAGCAGCACCACAGCCGCGCCAGCGTGCCCGCCGACCCGCAGCAGTGGTAACTACAGCATTACCCATTGGAGGCGGGGAGGCGGCGGTCAAGTGGGTCGTCGACGCCTCCTTCAAGCAGCACCACAGCCGCGCCAGCGTGCCCGCCGACCCGCAGCAGTGGTAACTACAGCATTACCCATTGGAGGCGGGGAGGCGGCGGTCAAGTGGGTCGTCGACGCCTCCTTCAAGCAGCACCACAGCCGCGCCAGCGTGCCCGCCGACCCGCAGCAGTGGTAACTACAGCATTACCCATTGGAGGCGGGGAGGCGGCGGTCAAGTGGGTCGTCGACGCCTCCTTCAAGCAGCACCACAGCCGCGCCAGCGTGCCCGCCGACCCGCAGCAGTGGTAACTACAGCATTACCCATTGGAGGCGGGGAGGCGGCGGTCAAGTGGGTCGTCGACGCCTCCTTCAAGCAGCACCACAGCCGCGCCAGCGTGCCCGCCGACCCGCAGCAGTGGTAACTACAGCATTACCCATTGGAGGCGGGGAGGCGGCGGTCAAGTGGGTCGTCGACGCCTCCTTCAAGCAGCACCACAGCCGCGCCAGCGTGCCCGCCGACCCGCAGCAGTGGTAACTACAGCATTACCCATTGGAGGCGGGGAGGCGGCGGTCAAGTGGGTCGTCGACGCCTCCTTCAAGCAGCACCACAGCCGCGCCAGCGTGCCCGCCGACCCGCAGCAGTGGTAACTACAGCATTACCCATTGGAGGCGGGGAGGCGGCGGTCAAGTGGGTCGTCGACGCCTCCTTCAAGCAGCACCACAGCCGCGCCAGCGTGCCCGCCGACCCGCAGCAGTGGTAACTACAGCATTACCCATTGGAGGCGGGGAGGCGGCGGTCAAGTGGGTCGTCGACGCCTCCTTCAAGCAGCACCACAGCCGCGCCAGCGTGCCCGCCGACCCGCAGCAGTGGTAACTACAGCATTACCCATTGGAGGCGGGGAGGCGGCGGTCAAGTGGGTCGTCGACGCCTCCTTCAAGCAGCACCACAGCCGCGCCAGCGTGCCCGCCGACCCGCAGCAGTGGTAACTACAGCATTACCCATTGGAGGCGGGGAGGCGGCGGTCAAGTGGGTCGTCGACGCCTCCTTCAAGCAGCACCACAGCCGCGCCAGCGTGCCCGCCGACCCGCAGCAGTGGTAACTACAGCATTACCCATTGGAGGCGGGGAGGCGGCGGTCAAGTGGGTCGTCGACGCCTCCTTCAAGCAGCACCACAGCCGCGCCAGCGTGCCCGCCGACCCGCAGCAGTGGTAACTACAGCATTACCCATTGGAGGCGGGGAGGCGGCGGTCAAGTGGGTCGTCGACGCCTCCTTCAAGCAGCACCACAGCCGCGCCAGCGTGCCCGCCGACCCGCAGCAGTGGTAACTACAGCATTACCCATTGGAGGCGGGGAGGCGGCGGTCAAGTGGGTCGTCGACGCCTCCTTCAAGCAGCACCACAGCCGCGCCAGCGTGCCCGCCGACCCGCAGCAGTGGTAACTACAGCATTACCCATTGGAGGCGGGGAGGCGGCGGTCAAGTGGGTCGTCGACGCCTCCTTCAAGCAGCACCACAGCCGCGCCAGCGTGCCCGCCGACCCGCAGCAGTGGTAACTACAGCATTACCCATTGGAGGCGGGGAGGCGGCGGTCAAGTGGGTCGTCGACGCCTCCTTCAAGCAGCACCACAGCCGCGCCAGCGTGCCCGCCGACCCGCAGCAGTGGTAACTACAGCATTACCCATTGGAGGCGGGGAGGCGGCGGTCAAGTGGGTCGTCGACGCCTCCTTCAAGCAGCACCACAGCCGCGCCAGCGTGCCCGCCGACCCGCAGCAGTGGTAACTACAGCATTACCCATTGGAGGCGGGGAGGCGGCGGTCAAGTGGGTCGTCGACGCCTCCTTCAAGCAGCACCACAGCCGCGCCAGCGTGCCCGCCGACCCGCAGCAGTGGTAACTACAGCATTACCCATTGGAGGCGGGGAGGCGGCGGTCAAGTGGGTCGTCGACGCCTCCTTCAAGCAGCACCACAGCCGCGCCAGCGTGCCCGCCGACCCGCAGCAGTGGTAACTACAGCATTACCCATTGGAGGCGGGGAGGCGGCGGTCAAGTGGGTCGTCGACGCCTCCTTCAAGCAGCACCACAGCCGCGCCAGCGTGCCCGCCGACCCGCAGCAGTGGTAACTACAGCATTACCCATTGGAGGCGGGGAGGCGGCGGTCAAGTGGGTCGTCGACGCCTCCTTCAAGCAGCACCACAGCCGCGCCAGCGTGCCCGCCGACCCGCAGCAGTGGTAACTACAGCATTACCCATTGGAGGCGGGGAGGCGGCGGTCAAGTGGGTCGTCGACGCCTCCTTCAAGCAGCACCACAGCCGCGCCAGCGTGCCCGCCGACCCGCAGCAGTGGTAACTACAGCATTACCCATTGGAGGCGGGGAGGCGGCGGTCAAGTGGGTCGTCGACGCCTCCTTCAAGCAGCACCACAGCCGCGCCAGCGTGCCCGCCGACCCGCAGCAGTGGTAACTACAGCATTACCCATTGGAGGCGGGGAGGCGGCGGTCAAGTGGGTCGTCGACGCCTCCTTCAAGCAGCACCACAGCCGCGCCAGCGTGCCCGCCGACCCGCAGCAGTGGTAACTACAGCATTACCCATTGGAGGCGGGGAGGCGGCGGTCAAGTGGGTCGTCGACGCCTCCTTCAAGCAGCACCACAGCCGCGCCAGCGTGCCCGCCGACCCGCAGCAGTGGTAACTACAGCATTACCCATTGGAGGCGGGGAGGCGGCGGTCAAGTGGGTCGTCGACGCCTCCTTCAAGCAGCACCACAGCCGCGCCAGCGTGCCCGCCGACCCGCAGCAGTGGTAACTACAGCATTACCCATTGGAGGCGGGGAGGCGGCGGTCAAGTGGGTCGTCGACGCCTCCTTCAAGCAGCACCACAGCCGCGCCAGCGTGCCCGCCGACCCGCAGCAGTGGTAACTACAGCATTACCCATTGGAGGCGGGGAGGCGGCGGTCAAGTGGGTCGTCGACGCCTCCTTCAAGCAGCACCACAGCCGCGCCAGCGTGCCCGCCGACCCGCAGCAGTGGTAACTACAGCATTACCCATTGGAGGCGGGGAGGCGGCGGTCAAGTGGGTCGTCGACGCCTCCTTCAAGCAGCACCACAGAAACGGAAATTCTGCGAAATTCTGACATTAGTCTCGGCGAAACAAAAGGACTCCGATATTTACCCATTGGAACTTACCCATTAGATATTTACCCATTGGATACTTACCCATTGGATACCCATTCGATATTTACCCGTTGGAACTTACCCATTAGATATTTACCCATTGGATACTTACCCATTGGATACCCATTCGATATTTACCCATTGGATACTTACCTATTCGATATTTACCCATTGGATACTCATTCGATATTTCCGCATTGTATATCCAATAGGTCACTAACACCCTAAAATTCGCAGTAACAAATCACGCTCATCACACAAATATATTCACATTTGTATCGAACCCAGGACCGCTGGCTTCGAAGTCAGGGTCACCTACGCTAAAGGCACGCTGTTGTTGGCAGGTCGGTGCAGCACGTGAAGCTGTGGATCCAGTGGGCGGTACGCCAGTTCAATCTGACGGGGGTCAAGTTGTCAGATTGGCATATCAGCGGTTGGACGCTCTGCTCGCTCACTAACGTCGATTTCAAGTGAGTACAGCTATTGCCTAACGGTCTAGCAATCGCAATTGACTTTAAGACTGCACCGAGCAAACGTCGAGCGTCCAGTGGCGCCCTCATTACTTTTATTGTATTTTCTAATTAACTGAAGAATTTACTTGCAATCAGACGATACGTTTTTGTAGCGCAAGTTAACACACAATTTATGGGATAGGTAACAAACTTTAATAACAATTACCCTTTGAGTAGTCAGCTTAACGGGAAAAGGTGGCCACTTTTTTCCGTGAAGTTGATAATTCGAAGGTGAATTGTTATTAAACTATGTGATATACCCTGTAAGTTGTGTTTTCATTTGTAGTACAAATCTACATACATACATACATAAACTCACGCCTTTATTCCCAGAGTGGGGTAGGCAGAGCTACAGAATTACCAACAACTCTAAAAAATTGTTAATAATTCTCTTACCACATTTTGCACTTTTAGGCTAAGATATTTACCAGTGTATTAGTACAATTTTTTTTTTTTTTAATTTATTCAGAAAACAAACCGCCATTTAAAGTAATAATTACATTAAACAACATTACTTAGATAAGGCCTAAAGTTTCCTATATTACTAATTATACTAATGTTCTACATAAGTGTTCAACATAATCTGAAACAAAATGTTAAGCTACTAAACTATGGAGAATATAAAATTTGTCGAATTTTGTTTTTAAAGGTCGACATACTATGAGCAAATAGATCAACTTCATTAAGCGATTTGTTATAAAGAGTGCACGAGCGCTTTAAATACGAATTTAATCTTATGTTTATTAGAAAACACAATAAAAGTAATGAGGGCTTGTCTTGAACAAAAAGTTGTCATGAAAACAAAACTGGCGAGTAGCATTAAAAACTTTCTAAGTTCATAATTATTCTATGTATGTCAGAAACCACAAAAAAAAATTGAACCTATTTTTTTTATTTATTTGGACCATGAGTGAGCCCCTGTATATTGGATTGGACGGATAGAACCAATGCACACCAAATGCTGCGGATATCCGTCGAAGACAAAAGAGCAATGGCAATTATTCTTTTCTATTTCAGAGAAAAAGTCCCTTCGGACCCTGGTGATCTGTTCTGGACGCATTTCGAGCTTTTAAGGAAATGCAAATTTATCGGTAAGTCGATCGATATTTTACTCTAGTGAAAAACTGCACGGAGCGTCTGTAGTAATGACACCACATTACTATTACTTCACATACATTCACGCCTTCATTCCAGGGGGTAGGCAGAGCTACAGAATTACCAACAACTAAAAACTTGTTGATAATTCTGTATCCACATTTTGCAACAGGCTAAGATGTTTACCAGTGTATTAGTGACAGGTTGCAAGCCCATCGCCTAACAGTACTACACGCCTTTATTACCTTAGTCGCCTCTTACGACGGGAAGACGTGGAGTGGCACTATTCTAACCCGGCAACCACACAGCCATTATTGTACTTTCAAATAAACTAAACTATTGTCTTGAAATCGAAGATTTATTTTGTAGGGTTCTGAAGTGAGCCCAACGGGGACCCTTTTAAAATGCCTCTGCTGTCCGTCCGTCCGTCTTAACTTTAAACAGCTGTATCTTTTGAACCGTAATAGACAGCGGGTTATTTTTTCAAAATATGTTTTGTTACAGTGGATTTACTATAAAAAAAAACCTAGTTGTCCTCATTGTGGACAAATGGGTGCGGAAAAATTCTCTACTAGGTGCGGACAACTGGGAATAAAATCCTAGTTGTCCTCATTGTGGACAAAGGGGTGCGGAAAAATTCCCTACAAGGTGCGGACAACTGGGAAAAAAAACATAGTTGTCCTCATTGTGGACAAAGGGGTGCGAAAAAATTCTCTACTAGGTGCGGACAACTGGGAAAAAAATCCTAGTTGTCCTCATTGTGGTCAATGGGTGCGGAAAAATTCCCTGCTAGGTGCGAACAACTGGGAAAAAAAACATAGTTGTCCTCATTGTGGACAAAGGGGTGCGGAAAAATTCTCTACTAGGTGCGGACAACTGGGAATAAAATCCTAGTTGTCCTCATTGTGGACAAAGGGGTGCGGAAAAATTCCCTACAAGGTGCGGACAACTGGGAAAAAAAACATAGTTGTCCTCATTGTGGACAAAGGGGTGCGAAAAAATTATCTACTAGGTGCGGACAACTGGGAAAAAAATCCTAGTTGTCCTCATTGTGGACAATGGGTGCGGAAAAATTCCCTGCTAGGTGCGAACAACTGGGAAAAAAAACATAGTTGTCCTCATTGTGGACAAAGGGGTGCGGAAAAATTCTCTACTAGGTGCGGACAACTAGGAATAAAATCATAGTTGTCCTCATTGTGGACAAAGGGGTGCGGAAAAATTCCCTACTACGTGCGGACAACTGTGAATAAAATCGTAGTTGTCCTCATTATGTACAAAGGGGTGCGGAAAAATTCCCTGCTAGGTGCGGACAACTGGGAAAAAAAATCCTAGTTGTCCAGTGCGGAGAATTGGGAATAGCCGTAAAATATTAATACAGTGAAATTTTTCCCCAGCGGTAGTACAAAGTCCTACGCAGGCGGCGCAAAAGGATCCCCTAGAGTTATCGCAGTCTGCTATCAAGAAACGACCTAAAATGGTAAGTTTTGAAAAATATATTTGTACAAATAATAAATAAGTTGATATATTCCACCTAAATAATCAAGACAGATACTTTTATCGACTCTAGCGGTTAGGCAGTTTAGAGCTAAGTTTTGGACTAGGTCAATGTAGGCAATAAACAATTTGAATTTGAATTTGAATTTGAGGTACAGATGTGACCTCTTGCATGTAGTGTACAAAACTAATATGGAACTTAAGTCAAATTTAAAAAAAGATAAAAAGATAAAAGATGTTTATTCAGTAAGTAGGCCGCACGGGCACTTTTACACGTCAAAAATCTACCAGCGCTTCGCAAGAGACCACTGCTGAGAAGAAGCGCCGCAAGAAACTCAACAGTTAGTCGTTTTTTAAATATAGGTACAATTTTAAAACTTAACCTAGCATTATATAAAACAATGAATCTAACATACGATAAGAAATAAATGTATTCACGCGTAGTTGAGCAGGAAAATGTGTCAAAACTCTGAGTTTTCTCCAGAACTAATTGGTAGTAAGTAATAGAAAATAATTATGAAAAATTATACTTAATTATGATGGTGTAATACAACTACATAAAAAGTTTCGATACATTCTCCTACAGAAACCGTGTCCCCTAGACAATATACAATGTTTACATATTTCTTACGATGAAGTTATTATTAAGTTATTTGGGTGTTTAGTTTAGGCCAAGCACTTTTATCTGATAGATAGTCCTCGACCCTATAGTAAGCTTTAGACATCAGCGACTTTTTCAAGTAAGTTTTAAGTACTGGAAATGGTAACTTTAAAACTTCGTCAGGTAATTTTCAAATATAGAATGTCGAACGGTCTATACAGATGTGTTACAACATGCATGTGGTAATTTTAATTAAGACTGCACCGAGCAAACGTCGAGCGTCCAGTGGCGCCCTCATTACTATTATTGTATTTTCTAATTAACTAAAGAATTTCCTTGCAATCAGACGATATGTTTTTGTAGCGCAAGTAAAAACACAATTTATGGAATACGTAACAAACTTTAATAACAATTACCCTTTGAGTAGTCAGCTTAACGGGAAAAGGTGGCCACTTTTTTCCGTTAAGTTGATAACTCGAAGGTGAATTGTTATTAAACTATGTAATATACCCTATAAGTTGTGTTTTCATTTGTAGAACAAAAACCTGCCGATCAATTTCACGAAAATACTTAAGTTTATTAGAAGACACAATAATAGTTATGAGGGCGCCACTGTGCATCCGGTGTACGCTCGGCGCAGTCTTAAGTTTTTCACTTATATATAAGATTGTCTCTTGATATTTCAAATTCATATTTCTTCATTCCAGCAAGTGATCAACACGTATACGTCAGAGGAAGCGTGCTCTCTGTCTAACACGCGCAACGGCAACAACGGGCAGGTGCAACTGTGGCAGTTCCTCTTGGAGTTGCTTACGAGCGCCGAGCACATCAATGTTATACGCTGGCACGGTAAGGATTATATTATACACTCAAGAGCAAAAACAATGGGTAGAATGCGTTTTTCATACAAACGAGGCTATTTCGAAGCCTTGGTTGCTCGCCAGGGGTTGTTGTTACGCATTAAGTACGCCATTTGTACTTTTTACTTTTGTATTGTGCAAAAAAGTTAAAATAAATAAATGTCGGAAAGTTATAGATTTTTTTTTGTTTTGTTATATCTAACCTTAAGTGGTCTCAGAGGGTATATTCTTAAGTTATAAAAAATAAGGGTTTTCGTATTTATTAGTGTTCGGCGGGGTCGAGCTGTTTCCAGAGTTTGCATAACATGGATATACCTTGTCATTCAATGGTAGGTGTGGTGTAATTTAATAACTAATTAAATTATTTTATTTAGGCTGTCTTTCTGCTACGATCTTTTCTCAGTTGCTCGCTCGCAGCCAATCGGTTAGGACGCGCACGCGATCTCAACGTTATCTAAAGTTACTCTTACCCACCTACCGCGCGCCGCCGCGCTCGCGCATCGCTAATCATGAAATGCGGTAAATGTTCCAAAGCGGTTAGCAAGAGACTGCCTGGGATAATGTGTAGTAGGTGTAACAAGTGGTTTCATGCGGAGTGTATGTCTATTACTACAGATCAATTAAGCGCTTTACAGTCCACTAACTCGGTCGACTGGAAGTGCAAACTGTGCGTGGGTTCCACCAAACCGAAACGTTTGTCGTGCATACTACCTGAAGTTGAGGATGATGATAATACTGACACTGAAGTCCTAACAAACAGCGTGACTAGCAACATTTTAATGGAGCTCCGCCGAGAAGTGCGTGACGCAATTCGCATGGAAATGCAAACGTCACTCCAATTCTTCTCGGATAAGATCGATGACTACGAGGTCAAAATGAAATCACTCCAAGATAACGCCAAAAACCTAGAAAACCAGTGCTATGACCTAAGAAATTTGTATAAAAATACCAAGGTCCAAAATGAGGCACTGGAGCAGAGATTAGCCGTTTTGGAGCAAAATCAGCTGGCAGAGTGTGTGGAAATATGTGGCGTAAAGGAAACCGACAAAGAGGACATCTCAATTGTGTGCAATAGTGTCTGCACTGCATTTAAACTTAACCCAGACGCTATCGTTAAGGCGTACCGTAAAAATAAAAAGGGAAACGCCAGGACTACCGCGTCGACATCGACCATAGTTGCAACGCTCCGTGAAGGTCATCGCGAAAAATGGTTGTTGGCATCGAATAATACCCAAATAACGGGCCGGAACATGGGCTTAAACGATGACAATAAAATTTATATCCGCGAACTATTGTCACCACACATGTCATATCTTTTGTGGAGGGCAAGGTCAAGCCTGAAGGACACCGAGGTGTTTAAATACGTGTGGTACAAAAATGGGAAAATCTTGGCACGAAAGTCGGACAATGATAAGGTCATAAATATACGATCCGAGAACGACATAAAGAACCTTGCTGACCAGGCGGTACATCAGGCACAAACATGAACAATCTACCTACTTAGCATGGATATCATTATGTACAAGTTTAAAATATTTAAAAAATGAATGATGCACATTCATTTATCCAAGAAAAAACACATGATGATTTGAATTCTTTCATAAATAACATTGACTTGCAATTTAACAACAATCTTAGTGTATTACATATGAATATACGTTCACTGCTGAAAAACTTTGCCCATCTTGAATATCTAATATCAAATTGCCAACAAACCATACACATCATCATACTTACGGAGGTCAACATAAAGGACGAGTGTAAAAACTTATTTTTATTACAAGATTATGATATGCATGCAAGACTCCGACATCATAGACGAGGAGGCGGCGTGATCACATATATACATAAAAGCATATGCTTCACTAGGCATGAGGTACCCACATTATATTCTGAGTGCATAACAGGAGAAATCGAAACATCTAGTAAGTTTAAAATTGGTTTATGTGCAGTGTACCGACCCCCGAACCTGAACAAAACCGCTTTCGTTGATGAAATAACGCGAGTGATCGGTCTGTATCCACGTGAGTACTCTTACATGTTACTGGGCGACATGAATATTAACTTGTGTGATCGTAACCCCACGCGTACCCACTATCTGAACTGTATGAGTGAGGCGGGACTGGAGTGCGGCATCGCGCAATACACGCGCGTTGAAAGTAAGGGCGACCTTATAACAAAATCGTGCATAGACCATATATTCCTGCGCTCAGTGAATTGCCGCGAAGTACACTCCGCTGTGATAAACAATGCGATCGCGGATCATTTCATGACGGGTTTAGTTATAGTGCAAAACTCGAATACTACAAACTGTCACTATAGGCTTGATAATAGGTTAGATAATAAGAAACTAGAATGTGAACTACACAAAATAAACTGGGACCCTGCCTTAGAACTTGTCTGCCCAAATGATATTTTTAAATTTATAGCAACTCAATTTAGCGAAGTTTACAATAAATGTAAGACAAACACGAAAATAAAAGTAGGGAAAAGACAGGACTGCAAATGGGTCAATAATCGTATTATCAATATGAGTAAAAAAAAATTGAATTGCTAAAAATTTGTAAAAAAGACGAACAGAATAAAGTAAATAGATTATTATATAATAAATATAGAAATTTGTCAAATAATTATATAGATATAACTAAAAATAACTACATAAAAAAGGATATATCAAATAACTTTAAAAATCAGAAACGGGTTTGGGAAATAATTAACAATATCTGTGGCAGGGTCAGCAAATCTGTTGATGATGTAATAATAAAACATTTTAAGTTTGGTTTAAAGTCAGTCTGTAACATCTTTGCCCAGGGTTTCAACGAAAATGTTAACAATATTTATTCTTCATGTAATCTTAAATTATTACCTGATACACTGTACTGTAGGGAACCGATTGTAACAATGAGACTAAAACAAGCTACAAACAATGTTATATTTAAAATAATTAAATATATGAATAAGAAAAAAAGCCCTGGCATAGATGATATTCGTGTAAGAGACTTGTTAGTTATTAGTAAAGAGATCACACCAGTAATTACCCATTTAATCAATGCCTGTATTGCCACGTCCCTATATCCCGACCGGTTGAAGATGGGTATTATCCGACCGATTTATAAAAAGGGAACACATAACGAGGTAAACAACTACAGGCCTATCACTATCTTGTCTAGCATAGATAAGGTAATTGAGAGGTACTTCGGAAATGAAATTACAAGCTTCTTAACAAAAAATAACCTTATAAATCAAAAACAGTACGGATTTCAAAAAGGCCGAAATACCTCTCAGTTGTTGTCGAGCTTTGTTAATGAGGTCAACCAGCATCTGAACAACCGTGCTCAGGTGCTGGTTGTCTTCATAGATTTCAGCAAGGCATTCGACACCCTTAATTACCCCACACTTTTTTCAAAGTTAAATCAAATTGGTGTACAGGGCCCCTTCCTGGAGTGGTTCCGCAACTACCACACAAACCGGAACACCGTGGTGCGTGTGAATGGTTGTGACAGTGACCCCATCGCTACTGATAAAGGCACGGCCCAAGGGTCTATTTTAGGTCCGACTGAATACCTGATCTACGTTAACGACATGTGCAATCTATTCACGGAGGGCTCTGTATACCAATTTGCAGATGACACATGTTTAGTCACATTCGGTAGGGATATCAGGGAGGCTCAAGTTACGATGCAGGGCAACTTCGACCTACTTTGCAAGTGGGCACACGATGTGGGCTTGGTCATAAACGCGAGTAAAACGAAAATCTTACACATACGGTCTCCATACATGAAAATATCTAGTTACCCTCAAATTAAAGCACATGATCATGTATGTATGCACGACCGGCCTTCTTCGTGCAAATGTGAGACTCTCGAACTAGTAGATAAGCATACTTACTTGGGCCTCATTATTGATAAGAATCTAAATTGGAAATCCCATATAGAACACGTGTGTAACAAGCTAAGGTCCCTACGTGCCAAGTTAGCCGTACTTAAATTTAAATTACCCTATAATATATTAAGAATGTTGTACCTATCTCTTGCCGACTCGGTAATAAGTTATGGCCTGAGTAGCTACGGACGAACTTCTAAAACTAATATAGATAACATTTACAAACTACAACTAAGTATACTCAAACAAATTGTACCTAAACACATGAAAAATAAAACAAAGGACGAATTCGACCTACTTAAACATTGTAAAGTTTTGTCTGTTTTTAACAAAATAAATATGTCAATAGTCCTCGAAGAATGGGATAAAATTAAATTGTTAACAACTAAAAGTAGACCAACAAATTTTCGAAATTTAAAAAATCAACCAAGATATATCTTACCTAAATATATTAATGTATATGGTAGAAGGACGTGGGAATACATGTTACCTAATATTTTAAACAAATTACCTGACCACGTTCAAACTAGAATTATAAATAGTAATAACAAGAACTTATGCAAGAACATAGTCAAAAAATACTACTCTACGGCATTCAATGAGGATGGGTAATTGCTGGTATTATTAATTAGTGTTACTTATAATAATTTATACTTATGTTGTGAGCGAGGCGAATTCATTCGTGCTACATATAAACCTCTCACAGGTTTCCGAAGCGCGTCTTAATCTAAGAAAAATATAATCGCTGTTTATAGTAAATAAATTGAAAAAAAAAAAAAAAAAAGTCGCAATTTAAAACAATCAAGAAGAGATGCGTTGAGAAATTGAAAATATATAAAAATGTATAGTTATTTATTACAATGACAAAGAAAGGATCGCTACCACCATCTTATCCATTAACTTACCGCCAAACAGCAGTGTTCGCACTGTTGAGTTCCGGTTTGGGGATAAGACAGCCGGTGAAATCACTAGCATAGAGGCATTCCATCTTGGTCCTCGGGGTTGGCAACGCATTTGCAGTCTTAGGATTGCATTGCAGTCTTGTGAATGCGAATGTCTATGGGTCACAGTTTCCACTTACCATCAGGTGGCCTGTGTGCTCGTTTGCCTTCTCTATGACATAAAAAAAAAATGGTCAGGGTGCGTTTTTCATACAAACGAGGCTATTTCGAAGCCTTGGTTGCTCGCCAGGGGTTGTTGTTACGCATTAAGTACGCCATTTGTACTTTTTACTTTTGTATTGTGCAAAAAAGTTAAAATAAATAAATGTCGGAAAGTTATAGTTTTTTTTCTGTTTTGTTATATCTAACGTTAAGTGGTCTCAGAGGGTATATTCTCATACATACATACATACATACATTAAATCACGCCTGTTTCCCAGAGGGGTAGGCAGAGACCACTTCTTTCCACATATTCTCAAGTTATAAAAAATAAGGGTTTTCGTATTTAATGGTGTTCGGCGGGGGTGAGCTGTTTTCAGATTTGCATAACATGGATATACCTTGTCATTCAATGGTAGGTGTGGTGAAAATTGAAAATATAGAAAAATGTATAGTTATTTATTACAATGACAAAGAAAATTTAGAATAAATACAAAAACTTAGTACTCTATTTGCACAAATTATGCATTTTGTGTAAAACGAGTATGCATATGTCATTTTAGTTTAATTATAATTAAAAAGTTTTATTTTCTTTTAATATTTATTTTTAAGTTGTATCAATATTATTATCTACACTTGACATTAATGCTCTAATTATACTGATATCAATAAAGCAATTTAAATGGATTAAACTTTTAAATTGCTTTATTTATTTCCCCCCACACAGGTACGGAGGGAGAGTTCAAGCTGCTGGAGCCCGAGCGCGTGGCTCGGCTGTGGGGCGCGCGGAAGCACAAGCCCGCCATGAACTACGAGAAGCTGTCGCGCGCGCTGCGGTACTACTACGACGGGGATATGATCGCCAAAGTGGCCGGCAAACGGTAACTATCCACCTAATTTTTGCCCAAGATACATCGTTCTATCAAACAAGAACATACTTGGGTCTAGAACACTGCCCTGTGGTACGCCTCTTAATTTTATCCGAACAAATAGCTTTAGCAAAAGATTGCTGGTCATTTTACCGCCAAGTTACTACTGGGTGGTCCCATTGAGAAGATTACCACTAAAAACCACTTGTGATACTTAGGCCCACTTGCGTGGACCGGAGTTAGCGTCTTAACCCGAGGTTAGGCGGCAAAACACGTACAAAAGTAGACGCTTAACTCTGGGTTAAGGGCTAACTCTGGTCCGCGCAAGTCCGCCTTAGAGAAGCACACACAAACCCACATACACTCATTCAAGGCTTTCTTATGAAACAATAACATACTTGGGCCTAGGACATTGCCCTGTGGTACGCTGTAGCAACTATAGCGTCCGAACTGACATGTGGGGTTGGCAAACGGTAACTTTCTACTTAATTTTTTACCTAACATACAGAAACATTGTTGCATAAAATAAGAACAGACTTGGGCCTAGAATACTACCCTGTGGTACGCTGTAGCAATTATAGCGTCCGAACTGACACATTAGCATTAACTGTGTCTGTCTCCCTCGTTCCTGTGGTATTTCCTCTAGCCAGCTCTTGTGAATCGATCCGTATGGTTGGTTATGTGTTCCCTTGTAAAAGGCTGAACGGATGGCCGGATTTCGTCAAGCGAGGCTTTAGATTCGTCATAGCATCACACATGCATTGGGTACTTTAAAAAAAAATGAAATTGGGCAATACCGTACTATGGTCCTGGCCTACAACAATAGTCCAATTTTACTTTTCATATTATTCTAAAAATATGACAGATTTAGCTATAGCTACAGTTTAGAGCAGTAAAGGGGTTTGGGTAAAAGTGTTGTCATTTATAAAAGTCATACATTTTCAAGATGAGCGGCCATTAGTAAAAGTGGTAAATTATGATAGTATAACCAAAAAGAAACATTTTTTGTTATGTAATGTAATACTCTTAAGTGCATCGCAGCCGAGATATTTAATATTCTTACCTAGGCGTACTTTTAGTACCAAAAACTGAACGCTTAAATGTTAAATATCTCGGCTCCGATATTATTTAACGCCATAAATTATATATATAATCTATGTGTATTTCGAGGTCCTCTAAAAAACTATGTAAAAATCTTCCGTGGCCGCTGAAAAAAAAAAGACAATATTCTTCAAACAAATTTACCCAATGCCCTTTTAGGCCAAACAGTACATATACCCAGCGATAATAGCAGTAAGGTATCATATTTTAGAATAATGTAATGAGGAATATTGGACTATTGATGCAGGCTAGGACCATAGTTGAGTAGTTTTACGGTATCTAATTATATTGACGACATTATCCTAAGGCAGTCTGGTAACAAAGCTTGGTTTGTTCCCGTGCAGGTTCGTGTACAAGTTCGTGTGCGACCTGCAGCAGCTGCTCGGCTACGGCGCGGCCGAGCTGGCCGAGCTGGTGCAGGAGGTGCGCGACACCAGCGAGCCCGACGACGGCCTGCTCTACGAGGGCAGCTGAGCGCGAGGTAGGGCTCCGCTAGGGGGACATGAGGGGGCCCCCCTGGCCCGGGGAGGGGGGTCACTACCAAGTTCACAGTTATGCTCTGTCTCAAGCTGATTTGGGAGGGGTCAGGGGGGGGCAGTGTTGTCACATCTACTAACTTTTTGGTAGATCTACCTAATTTGCCTCCTGTCTACCTATCTACCACCCACGGCCCCAAAGCTACCTAATTGTGATATTTTTCCAAATTTTATGATTGTTAACATTTTTTCATGCGTGTAGTGTAACGAAACGTTACTTGCTATTGAATCTAGCCTGTCTTGTAATTTCAACAAGTAAAACGGAACGCGTTACATTAAGTGTATAATTTGTGTTTGAGGTGACACAAAAAAGAATCAGAAGCTGTCTGTGAGTGACAGCTGACACGAATTTCTACTAATTTTTTGATCCAGTTCTACCAATTCGCCGAAATTAGATGTGACAACACTGGTGGGGGGGGGGGGGCAAGTCCCCTCCCACCCCTCCTAACACCCTCCACTTACTACAAAACTAATAGTAGTTTACGTGACGGTTGCGTATTGCCAATTACGCAGAGTCGCGTACAATGGTTTATCTACACACATAATTATAAGTACTCTAAGGTGGGTTCAGAAGCCGGAAGGCAAATGACCAGTTTTACCAGTAGTAGTAGGTGACAGCGATGACAGCTGTAACGTAATGAGTTCCAAATTTGAAACATCTTCCAAAATGAACAGCTGTCATCGCTGTCACCTACTACCACAGTTAATGCTAGGTGTAGGGACATACATGTACCTATATACAGTGTGTTACCGGCATGCGGGCATTTATTAAAACTACCGATAATATGTTGCGTTAGCAATTCTTTGCAAGTATTATCAATTAAAAAATAATTAAAATAACTTCACAATAATTTTTCTTAGATACTGTCCATTTTCAATGTAGTGCATGTGCTGCGTGTTCATCGTTATCAGGGGACCGATTTTTGACTTTCAAGCGTTCGAAAGTTTCAATCGAAAGTGACAAAAAACAATGAAATTATAGTTTTGACTTACGACCGATAGAAAATATGAACACGAGCGGTTCGTGTCATTCGTTTTGAATTCTATCAATAGAAAGTATCATCTGACATCTGTCAAACTTGTTAAAACTATAACATAAAACAAACCTGGAAACCTAGCAACGCCATAGACATCCACAGATGAGAAAGCGTTCCATTTTTCCGAAATTTATAACCAGTCAATAAGCGAAAATAATTAATCAAGAATTAGTGAAAATAAGCGTTAAAAAATCTCATACGCAATTAAATTATAAATTCCTTATTATAATTTCAACTTTTATTAGCTACACACATTTATTCGCATTTGAAATATGAATTACAAAAAACCGGTAAAACATCGACTTTCTGTGTATAATGAAACACGTTCCAACATAACAATACTATTTAGTCAATCCCTCAGATTCGAGTGAGAATCTCAAAAATAGGAAATTACGGACCATTCGACAATAAAGCGTGAAAGATTGTCGCATTCGAATATTTTCTACCGCTCGGATTTGAAATCGAACGCTCGAAAGTCAAAAATCGGTCCCCTGTATCGCTGTTGCTTGGTACAAGGCATGTCGTGGTACGGGGGCAGATCATAATAATCAAAGTAACCGACGAATGTCAAATTACACTTGTCAAATTGCTGTGCTTTACATTGCTGGCAATTAATTTTTTGTTAGAAAGTTAACAAAGCCTGAAAATTTGTTTATTAATTAAATTAATGTCATAGTTACGTTACAGATATACGTTATTTTAACGTACTTTAAAAAAAGCCAGGGTGCTGGTAACACACTGTATAGATATGCTTATTCCCGTAGGTATGTAATTCTAGTGGTGGCTGCGCCCGCTTCATAAGCCGCCTCATAAAAAAAAATTTGTTTTTTTTTTTAAGAAGGAGAGGGAATGGTGTAGGGTCATACATGCACCTGTATAACTGAAGTTATTTATAGATATACATAGTCGGTCCTTAAGTTCTGTCACAAAGGTTTAGTCAAATAAAAGTAACTTCTGTTTATTTTTTAATTTTTCAATAAATAAAATTTAAAAGCCTAATTAAAGTACATTTTTAGGAACTAATCATCATAATAAACCTTTTTGACAGAACTTAAGGACCGACTAGGTAGATATGCATGATCCCGTAGGTATGTAATTCTAGTGGCGGCTGCGCCCGCCTCATAAGCCAGTCGCAATTCTTACACTAGTCATTGCCTACGGGTTTTGATAAGTCTCTCGTGGTCTCGCTCCTCCTTTAAGGAAGATGAGGACCCGGTGACGGGCTCTTTTTCCCCCCGACCGGGGTGGTCTGGTGGAATAGATAAGTACATCTTGCACATACCTTTTTATAGATGCATCGTGCCCTCCACGCACACAATTAGGGGATCGCGTGGGGGGGAGGATTGGTTGGGGGTCAGGTTTCGTTTACTTAATGTTAGTCTGGGGTCTCATAGATAGACCACTACATCTACTACAGTTTAGCTACTATTAGGGAAGGTAGTGGGGGGGTCTAGTTACCTTTATTTAGAGTTATGGTCTATCTGTTATTTGGGGAGGGGGGTTTGGTTGGGGGTCATGTTTCATTTTCTTTGTTTTGTGTTAGTCTGCAACTCATAGATCCTCCACTAAATACACTTTTTTTATAAATCGTCCAATCCCCCCCCTTTAGTAACTTAGAGCTGAATGGGGGGGGGGGGATTTTTCATTATAGATTTCGTTTTCTTTTATTTTGTGTTAATCTAGGTAGATCTCGTTTTTTTTTGTGTTCTATAAGTAGTGCGTCTCTTCTCTTACAAATGTTTTTTTTTGTTAATAAAGTAGATGAAATTCTTAATTTGTTAGCATTTATATGAGTGTAATGAACTGTTAATATCAAATTAATGAGTTTCTGCCCTCCTAAGACGAATGGCGGTATCAGAGTAAACTCCTGTAGCATATGCAACCATATCACGAGCGGAATAAGATTGAATCTGCTTTATCTATGGAATTTGAGATACCGCCTTTTGGCTTATGACGGCAGAATTGTATATACGCACAACAATAGAAATAAGTTAGAAATAATGAAAAATAATCCACAAAAAAAAAGTAGTCTGTAATATTTCGTTCATTGAATACAAAACGGACACATTCCAAAATGAGCCAGTGTTGCATTTTAAAATTAGAATCTATTCGCCTAAGATTTTTAATGCAAGAGCAAATTATTTTGGAATGTGTCCGTTTTGCATTCAATGAGCGATTTGGTGGTAACTACTGGGAAAAAAAATCTCAGCTGTTACCAGTGGTAACGGGTGGCAATAACCCGTGACACAAGGGAAAATAGAACTTGTTGTATCATGACGTGCGAATGAACTTCAACCGTAGGGTGGTAGACCACATTTTTGGCCGACTGTACTTAATAAACAAAACCACGTATAGTTCATACTTTAATTGGTTTTCATACTTTTATTTTACTCCTAGGAAGAAAATGAGACTATTTCCGTCTTCGTTTTTCGAAAGATATCCGAAACATGTTTAAAAAAAAATTGTAGTTTTTATAGATCTATACAGGCTTTAAATGCATGGATCGCTTCTACTCGTGAAACTGAACTTTTGTTCTGTAAGTTATTAAAAATATGTCCAACTTTAAATTTTATTTTTTTCATACAATTTATAGTAGATTGTTCAACAAGGGACAAAAACAAGCCTTAATGACACGAGATGTTTAGCCACCCAAGCGGAGCGCGGGTGGCTATAGTTCGAGTGTCATTATAGTTGTTTAGTCTCGCGTTAAACACTCTACTTTTCACTTTGAATGCGAGGAAAAAAACGACGTTCTTCATATTCAAGATTACATATTGATTATAACAAAGTTTCTTACAAAATTGTTCCGCGGTTTTTTTTGTTGTAAAGTGACGCTTTAAATGCTTGCAAATTTAGCCAACAGATTCAAACTTGAAAACTATTTTATAACAAATTGGACCATGCATAATAAAATTAATTATCCTTAATATAATTAAATATATTCATGTTCGTAATCATTAATGGTGTTTCACGAAATTAAATCATTATTTTTTATATTTTTGCACGCTGAATAAATGGTCCATACACAATCACTGAAAATGGCGATAATCCTCCATTCACAAACACCGCGATTGGCTGGAGTTCCCAAAATAAATTTGAAAAAATATTACTTTAGTCCCTAGAGATTAATAAAGACTTATAGTCCCGATGTGCAGAGATTAAAGTAAGATTTTAAGAGCATGAGAAGTGAAAAATGACATTTTTTATGTACGCGATCCAATTCTCAAATCTCCTTTAGCCCTCGTACAGTAAAACAAAACCGATATGGCTTACCGATGTACCTGCGCAGATGACATTTTTTCGAAGCGCGGGAACCAATCAGCGTAGCGCGGTTGTACTCTGTGCTGTTATTGGTTATTAGTGACGCCATGTTGACGCGCGCGTGGCATTCAGTCAGCCGTGAGTGAGATGGAAAAAATAGATGCTATTTAATTTGCACCTTATTACTATTGCGTACAAGTCTGATCGTGGGTTTTAATCGTGCATTCGGAAATCATCGAAGATTCACGACACGCCATATCGGTTGTGTTCTACTGTACCAAGGAAATGTCGCCCTCGTACTATGTATGCATGATAGTGATAATATGGTCATGATTGAATACACTGATTTTACAATTAGACTAACATCAATTAGTTATCTAAACTTAACCCTTCGTATGCTTAGGCACGGATCCGTGCTCAAAATTTGGATAACTTTTTGTATTTTTTTTAAGCTTAATTTTATGGACTGTATCATAATCAGAAGAGACTAGAACTTGGTACTTTTTTGACCTCCCGCATACGAGGGGTTAAGTTACTTTTTAATGTTAAAATTAGTTTAGTGAGTAGAATCAATCGTTGCAATTAAAGCTCCAAGGTCAGAGGCATACTGTATAATGTACAACTTTAAGACTGCGCCGAGCGTCCGCCGGATGTACAGTGGCGCCCTCATTACTTTTATTGTGTTTTCTAATAAACTAAGGTATTTTCTTGAAATTGGACGGTATGTTTTTGTACTACAAATAAAAACACAACTTATAGGGTATATCATATAGTTTAATAACAATTCACCTTCGAAAGTGGCCACCTTTTCCCGTTAAGCTGACTGCTCAAAGGGTAGTTCTCATTAAAGTTTGTTACCTATCCTACAAATTGGGTTTTTACTTGCGCTACAAAAACGTATCGTCTGATTGCAAGGAAATTCTTTAGTTAATTAGAAAACACAATAATAGTAATGAGGGCGCCACTGGACGCTCGGCGTTTGCTCGGCGCAGCCTTAAGAATGGCTACTTACCAAAAAAAAAACTTTTCCAAATGATTCTTGTACCCAAACCCTTTTCATACATATCTGTCAATCAACACCTTCGAACTGTTTATGGGTAAAAATCAAAATAAATGTCCAGTTAAAGAGTTTTGTCACCGTAACGAAACTGTTGGTTAACGTCAAACATACGTCATTTTGTAATGAAATTGTAAGTTAGACATCATTTAAGTGACATTTAAATAGCGTCTTTATGTACATTTATTTTGATTTTTACCCTTATAGTAACTCTAGTATAAGCCGTAGTAAGTAACGAGTGTGTGTAAATATTTAATGTAAATATAAAGCTAATGTGATGTACAAATAAAGTCTATTATCGTTTACTTTTGGTTTTATTATGGATTCCAGGATAGAAGGTTCAGCTCCACATCTTGTTAAGACATCGTATCTGATTGAATAGTTTGATAGAAAATGCACTCATGTCATCTAAAGAATAAAGACTACTTTCCTATCTAGCTATACCTACGGAGACAATAAAGGGACGAAATACGACCAGGGGGGTTATTATGACTAGGCATCAGAGTTTTCGTCGCACGGTAAGACTATAGAAAGCTATGGAGTCGTCATTTGCCATAAATCTAAACTCTTATTCATATTCATACTCATTTATTTATTTAATTAAGTACTTAGTTCTTTTTTTATAATCAAGGACAACAACGTTGACGAGTTTAGAAACAATTATTTAATGTTATGTTTGGAAAATAAATATTACAATAAAAAATAATTACCATTTTTATACTGATTTAATTACGAAAATTTATAAACAAACAAAAGATACATTAAAACACGGCAGAAGTGAATGTTTTAGTCCACACTAGTGGCGAATTACCTATTTGCAGGTGTACAGTTCAAGTTATTAATTTATAATCCAATAGATATAATTTTTTACTTCACTAAGATAAATACATATACACGACCGACCGCTATAGAGGCATTTTAAGATAAATTAAATAAATGAGTATGAATATGAATAAAAGTTTAGATTTATGGCAAATGACGACTCCATAGCTTGCTATAGTCTTACCGTGCGACGAAAACTCTAATGCCTAATTATGACCTAGCAACGCCATTCTGTTTACGCTGAGCAAAAAGGACAGAACTAGATAACTGCTATAGCTCTGTCCTTTACGCTCAACGTAAAATGAACTGCATAACTACATCAGTAAATAAATAATGTATAGATGTAGTGAATAATCCTTTCCCATCGTTTTTGGTCGGATAACTTCGTATTTATCTTTCTTTCTCATTTGGCATATTGATGAGTACTGAAGCTAATTGATAAAGCTAGATAAATACGAACATATCCGACAAAAAACGATGGGAAAGGATTATTCACTACATCTGTACCTTACCGCCTGTTCCACAATCGACAAGTAAATGATATTTGACGGATAAGTTTAGCCCTTTCTTTGTCGTACACTTGAAAATAGACAAGGAGAGAGACAACTTTATGTGACAGATAAAGGACATGGCCCGTTTGTGCCCCAATTTGTACACGAATGAGACATATGTGAAAAATCATTAAATAATTATTAATTACACGTGTGATTAATTAAATCTCTGTACAAGCAGCGGAAAAAAAGTAAATATAAAAAAGATATTGTGTGCCGGAAACCACCCACTTGACAGTTTGGCATGTACACATACGCGTGCCGGCGTGTTATTGAAAAAGGTGAATCCCTGGAGGCCGTATTACAAATTCTTAAAACTGACAAGACTGCCTTCAAACTGTTTAGCAGTTTGGCGAAGTTGTTAGTATTTATAAAACAGTGTACTTAAATTTGAAAAATAAATTAAAAAAAAAAAAAAAAAAGGCAACGAAAGGGACAGAGCCATATGACATCACTCTGTACCTTTCACTAGAGGACGTTTAACTTGGCATGCCGCCTTTTTGGATTAAAGACTCGGGATGCAAAATAAAATAAAAAATTAAGGTGGTTCGCCTAAGGTTCGCGCCCTTTTCGCGCTATAGAGCAGTTTTTTTTTTTTTCTATTTTCTGACAAAAATAACAGTAAGGACTAGAAAAACAACAAACGTTTTACTATTGATATTATTGCACGTAACATATATTTTTCCATAGCAATTTGAACAATCCGTTTAGGAGCAGTAGGCCTTTAAAGAGAGATCATTATTGCAGTTTGAGGTGACAGCGCCTTGCACGTTATGATGTGTTTTGAGGTTATGTAAAAAACTAAGTATCGAATTACTTTAAAACCGCTGCTTTATATGTAAAATGACAAATACATATTGAAAGTACATAATTTTCGCTTTAATTTGAGATATAAATGATGGCTGTACATTCTGGGGCACAGGGCCATAGTAAAACGGGCTATGTCCTTTACTTGTCGATTGTGAAACAGGCCCTAAATATTATGTTTATTTCCAATGCACATCTGCGACAGCGTCAACTTGACTTGTAAGGTCGAAAAGTATAGACATTATCATTTTTAGAAAAAAAAACTAGACAGCCGAGCGAGGTTGTATTCATTGTGGCTAGATTTTTCATTTTTGACAACGCATGTCGCGTCACATTCGATGGCAACTTATTATTATTATTTATTTATTTAATGGCGTCTACATAATAACGTAATTTTGCCAATGTCAAGTATATATCAGTGCCTCCAGTGAAAAAGGGAATAACTCAAAATCGCTACTTATCAGGAGAGGCAAAAAACCAATCTTACGTCGTTTTTGGGTATTTAGCGTATAATATTAGAACTTATTATGGTTTTGCGCTTTAGGTAAAGTTTATAGCTTTTGTTTAATGGGTATTGGTTTAACATTTAGTTACTCTTTACATATTTTTTTTAAGTTTTTATCGAGTTATGCCCTTAGTCACGAAAGCATAACGGTATAACATGATTTGTGTTAGTCAATTCTGTGATACTTTAAGACGTAAGACGACTTATTCCCTTAACTACGACTGTTCTATGGTTATAACAATACTTATCATTTCTATGTTTGTCGCAAATAAAGGAATAATGCGACTTATTCAAGAAAATTTATTAGGTATAAGGGTATAACTCTGCCATAAAATAAAACCAAATCGTATTAAAAATAAGACATTTAATCAAATATCTGTGGTTTTTACTCGCCGTCGTTATAATTAAAGTTATCCATGTCAGGGTCTTGCTCAGCCCTTTCCGTTTCGGCAGTCGGAAGGTTTTTATAAAAATCATGACATTCGCTGTCAATGAATGGCAGAAGAGCCAGAAGATCCTTCTTTTTCTCCTTGCTTATCGGGATAGGTTTGTCGGATATAAAGGGTGGTCCAGATATAGAGGCCGCCTGTGAAAATGTCGATTGCGCTTAAACAAAAAGAATGAGACAAAATATGAATACCGGGTATTTTTCTAGTTTTATTTTCAGGAAATACGTAAATAATATTATAGCCCAACGGGTCCTTGTTTGGCACATTTCAGCAATTTGGTGCGAAAGCGTTTAAACAGTGATTTTCCAGATTTTTCCGCGACTTGCTTAGAAATCCGTTTCCAGATACTCTTCATTGCTTGTATGGTGGTAGGTGGTTTACTTAAGTCACAATATCTCTGCTTACAAAGAGCCCAAAACTTATCGATCGGCCGAAGCTGTGGCACATTTGGCAAGTGGTCTCGTTTTGGCACAATAGGATTCTTGCCTTTTTGAGTTCCTTAAGAACAGATTGAACATAATGTGACGTAACGAGATCTGGCCGAAAGAGAACAGGCCTTTGGATATTTAGCTTTCGAATTAAAGGCAATAATCGCTTCTTGAGACACACTTCTAAGTATATTTCGCCGTTTACAGTTCGGTTAGTCATAAAGGGCCAGAAATGTGCCCTTCTTCAGAGATGGCCTGCCAAATCATGAAACGGCTTTCAAATTTCCCAGTTGGGAGTAATGACTGTTCGATAGGAGTCTCCTGATCATCATCCGACATGTAACATTTATCTCCTGATACTTGCGACGGATCTAAAGGCACGTAGGGTTCGTCATCTAAAACGAAGAAGTAATTTCGTCCGCTCGGAATACTGTCCTTGTAAAGCTTAGCTGCACCTTTAATACACCGATCAATTTGATTTTGATTGTATTTCGGGCTGCGTCTCTTCTTCCTGCTCCGAATTCCAGCAGCTTTCTTCGCTCGCCGGTACGTAGATAGACTCAGTCCCAGCTCTCGTGACGCGACGCGGTCAGATTTGCTACGATTATGTCTCGGTTTCCTCAATCTTTTTTTTTCAATCTAGGAGTATTTACAGTCGGTTTTTGACCCGGAAACCGCTTGAATCCCACTTGTTGACCATCTACGTACCGATTGATCACATTTCGGATACTCCGGTCAGGTATATTTTGCTTACGAAAGTAATGCAAAGTTGGTAAACGATTTTCAGAGTGATGTTTGTAAAACTCTACTTTCAACTTAGTTCGGTATTCGGGCTCAGCACGTTTCATTATTATATAATTTGTCGAATAATGCTACTGAATTGCAAACTAGGATAAATGGTTATTAAAATGCATTTGACATTTATTTCAATTGTTTATTCACGTAGTCAAGTCATAGTAACTGCGACAAAAAGCAGCCTCTATATTTGAACCACCCTTTATTTGTCAGCGAGTAGTTAATATATAAACAAAAAAGCATTATTATTGTGCAATAAGGACATAGTACGAGTTATGCCTTTATATACACTGTGCTATAAGGCTATAATCGGTTTTAGTTCTTTTTATGTACACGTCGTTACGGAACAACACAAGTTGTTTCTTTTTGTAAAAAAAATAACTGTAGATGTGTCTTTAGGTTGCATGTTTTTTTCGAGTTAAAAGCACTAGTACCTTTAGACCGATAAAAAATTGCGGATAAGTAGAAATATGCCTTTAGAAACGGTGAGTTATGTCCATAGCGTAATCGAAAAATCTAAGTTAGGGGATAGCTAGAGATATGTCCTTTTGTCACAACATGCAATTGAACATGCTGAATCCAATGGTGTAGTAAAAACATAAGGGCATAACTCGTCTTATTCCCCTTTTCACTGGAGGCACTGATATAAGCAACGTTGTACGGTGAATCCTGGTCCTGTCGTCGAAGTCTTCCAGTCATAGTCGTTATGACCCTTGAAGATGGCGGGCATCCACTTTAATGGCTTGGTGTGATCTTGACCGCTAACTCATTTGGAACCATATTTTCACTGTTATTTTATTTAATGCAAGTTCTTGTTACAAGTTACAATGTTACAAGTTGTCCCACAAAACTGCCCTGGATTTGCGAATGAAAATGAACGATAAAATCATTTACAAAAAATTAAATAATTGGACAGATGTTTTCAGAATGACAGCCAGTCATAGACCCCCGATGGCAACTTGTCTAGCCTATTTATTTTGACAGGTGATCACCAAAGTGATCGCCTAACGCTAGCGTTCGTGAACGATGGCAACTTGTCTAGCCCCAAGGACAGTAAAGCAGTCATGAAATAAAGTAAAGCAGTCAATCTGTTCAAATATCTTGCGTACTGAGATGTTTAAAAAAAATAAAAAATAATAATGATTTATTTGCTAAAAAGGGTTAGTAATTGGTGTTACATAAAAGTTATTCCTCCTTTTCAGCCGTTTACAAACAGCATGCAAATATGTGACATGTAGGTACATGTAATACAACATTCAACTATAATATTAAAATTAGGTAATTCAAAATAGCGATAAAACACAGTCAATAAGAGAAGTCTTTTATACAATAATACTAATAATGTCTAAATTGCGGATTATGTCAAAAAGTTTATGTCGTGTTGTGGTTCATAAAATCTTTGACGCTATAAAAACAGTTCTCAAGGAGCCACTTTCTTACTTTAAGCATAAAGGTGCTACAAATTTAATTAGGAATTCGGAATATTAATTCAAGTTATGATAAAATTGCACACAATCTACACTCAGGAGCAAAAGTGCAGTTGCAGTGCAGAGTGCGTTTTTCATACAAACGAGGCTATTTTGAAGCCTTGGTTAGGATAGGTTAGGCTAGGAAGCCAGGGGTTATTTTGAGTGAGGTTTAAAGGTGGGTACGCCGAGGTTCAATAGAGGAGGTCAAAAGTTCTTAAGACACCTAACTGATCGCACAATCAGTTGACACCACAGCGAGAGAGTTTGGGTTCGCATTTGGATTTCCTTACATTTTATTATCATTTTAGATGTTTTTCTGAACATGCACAATTCCGGCGTTAACCGCAAATTCAATCAGTTGGGTGTCCTAGGCACTGGAAGTCCTGTATCGATGCTCGGGGCATCCATCATCAGATTTCACTACAAGCATCCCCTGGCGAGGAACCAAGGCTTCGAAATAGCCTCGTTTGTATGAAAATGCGCTCTGACCCGATACTTTTGCTCCTGAGTGTATATTGGGTTTCACAGACACTATTCTTTGACAAGGTATTCAACCGAAATAATATTTCTTCCAGTTTTTTCATGATTGCGGTATAAGGTTCAATTTCATCAGTAGATTAAATTTAATGGAACTCTCAAAATGTATAAAAACTTGTGACATACGTCAAGTTTTTTTTTTGTGTGTTACGTTGTAATGCGTTGTTGCATTTTGAGAAGTTACTAACGTATGACACGTTTTCATCAAAAAAAGTAACGTATCCGCCATGCTATCTACGAAACTACAAGTGCACTTATGTTCTCTGTTTGAATGAAAAATACACGAGATTTTAATAAATTGTGTCTAAGACATCATTTGAATAGGATAAATTAACAAAAAGAGAAAAACAAAATCGTTTTTGGCGGTTACAGTAATTGGTTTTACAAGTGGCGAATATAATAACGAATAGGTAATTCAATATTTAAATAAAAGTTGGACAGATGATAGTCAGCCATAAAAAATCTAAAAAACTGTTAATTTTTGGTGAAACAGACGGTAAAAATGCTAATGCGGAGGTTTTTATAGAATCAATCAACATTTGAGATGTAGGTAGAGTTGTAAAGGACTCGAGTTTTGGGAGTCCTTTTTATTAACCCCCGACGCAAAAAAGAGGGGTGTTATAAGTTTGACGTGTAAGTCTGTGTGTGTGCGTGTGTGTGCCGTTCTGTGGCACCGTAGCTCTTAAACGAATGAGCCGATTTGGATGTGCTTTTTTTAATTTGAAAGCAGGTTTTTTGGCGGTGGTTCTTAGACATGTTTGGGCCATTCTACTTTTCGTTGTACATAACTTTTAGCCACGTTCTCAGTAAACTATTTTTATTTAAAAAACGGTGAAGTGGTGCGTTTTTTAACTTGAAATTCGAAAAGGGACGTAAATAAGCTTATATTTAGAATTAATCTAATTCATAAAAAGTTATTTGTAATAACTATAAAGTTAGTAACGCAGTGGACGTTGATGTCCCCGCCTTTTCTATGGAAAAAGTGCAATTTATCACTGAGTTACCAAGATTCTTCAGCGATAATTGAGTAATTTACGAGTTTTTTTTTTTAAATCGTTATGCTTAAACATTCATGTTATTTATTTATTCGCGGATTCATAATTTGGTATACTTTTTATCGGACGATAACAAAAATGTACACTGAAAAGTAGAATGGCCCGTTTATCAAAATCGGCTCAGCCGTTCATGTTCAAAGCAAACTAGCAAGTTAACAAAGCTAACGCTGTGTGTGTGAAATCATGAAAGCTTGCTTTAAGCCACCGCTAGGAAACCTGCTTTCAAATAAAAAAAACCGCATCCAAATCGGTTCATCCGCTTGGAAGCTACGATACCACAAACAGAGACGTTGCTAGTTAGTCATATTGTTAAATTGGAAAAGTTCTAAAAGCGTGAAATAAAAAAATCAATTAAATAAAATTAAAAACCCCCGATTCAAAACCGTCTGTAAAGAAAAACCTCTAAAAAGTAAAAAATAATAAGTAATATAAGAGACTATTAAGACACGTCGGGGGACCGCTAAGTAATTTGGGGGTTTTTAATTTTTTTTATTACGACTCGAACTACGGGACTCGACTCAGTAAGTCTTGCGAACTAAGCGAGTCTCGCATACGACTCGAGTCTTTTTTATGTGTTCGAGTCGAGTTTTACTCGAGCCGTATTGTTTGAGCTCACCTCACCTATAACGATGATACTTACAGTACAGTTCTTAGTACGGCGGTATAGCTCAAGTCTGTTATTATACTATGAATTATTTTTGCATTGACTTACATTTTGTACTATATTATTACCTATTGACATTCATTAAAAAAATGAAGAATAAGAATGACGAGACGAGCGAGATTAATAGAGTAAGAAATAACGAGATCCGAGAACGATGTTTATTGAAAGAAGATATAGAGACTAACATCGAAAAGGGTATGATAAGGTAGTTTGGTCATTTAGAAAGGATGGATGAAAAAAGAGTTACGAAAGACATAATATGGCGAGCGAGAATGAGCGGAGATGTCGGTAGGGGACGTCCTAGACGGACCTACAGTGATCAGCTTCGCGATGTACTGAATAAGGACCAAATCAAAAGCACCCGAAACCGACGTACGTGCATGAAGAGATTGATGAATGTAGAGTAAGCGAAAATTGTGTGTTTAGATCGGTGCACCTGGCGTTCCATAATCTCTGCCTACCCCATTGGGAGACAGGCGTGAAGGTATGTATGTGTATGTATGTATTCATTAAATTTTAATACAGTAAATTATCGCAGCTAGACTCTGTGTCGTATTGTGAATGTAGGTAGCCTCGAGTCTTATCTGGAAACTAATACCTAGTACAGTCAAGGGCAAAAATATGTATACACTTTAGTACCTTGTCTAATTGTCGTCATATTTGAACTGCCATATATGAACTGTCACAGTGATTAAAGTGACAAGGTACTAAAGTGTATACATATTATTGCCCTTGACTGTACCTATCCAGTGAAACGCAGTGTTTTCGAAAACTCAAGCTAAATTCCGTATGAAATAAAAAACGTAAAAAAACGCCAATTTCATATGTATGGACGGACCCAATATTACCTGGGTGTCTGTCTAAACACATACTTACCCAAAACATAAGTAATCTTAACAAAACTTAAATGTACCTATTTACATAAATTTTAAATTCGATGCGACTGTGACCAAAACAACAGCGTAACTAGCAGGGCAACTACAGGAAAAGTAAGTACTTTAATGATCTCACTATAAGATTGATTTTACACCAAACTTTATTAAACCTACATTTCTTTTAGTAAAGTAAAGTTGAGACGAATGTTCGTAGGTATGAGATCAACTTTTAAAGTTTTGGAACTTTGTTACTAAGTCCCATGGTTGTTATTAGGTTGAACTTAAAACTGTTTTAAAACGTTTGTCTCCGAGGTTCGTTAGTAAACAAAGACGTATATATACACGCGGACTTAATTTAGCTTTGATTTTGTATGAGACTAGTCATCTAGTTGGTATTTAATTGTTCGAAGTTCGCGAATAATTTTTAGATAAACTGTAATTTAACTATTGAAAGTTTTCTTAGTGAATTTTATAGTGTGTATATTTTTGTGATTTTTGAATTTATTCGGTGAGTTTTTAATGATGATATTTTGTTGTGTCTGTCTTTTAATTGTATACTTATCTGACATTTTAGTAACGGATTATTTTTAGGAAAATAATAATAATTATAGCTTATGAAGTCCTAATTAGGGCATCCTCCCGGGAAATCCCGGTTCTGTAATTCCCGGGAATTTCATAGTGGCTAAAGAACCGGTACTTAAGATTACATCCCGGTTCTCCCGGTTCTTTCCAAACAATATCAAAAAAATATCGTAGCGCGTATCACAAATATGAAAATTCACACACACCACGACACCGGCCCGGCACAAGCAAGCTGCAACATCGCATCAACATCCATCATAATTATTTTGTGACATATTTGCAATAATTGATCTCTAGATTTGTAAATAAAAAATATCAAAGGAAGAACAAACAACTGACAAGTAAGTGTTTTACTTAATTAAGAAAAGAAAACATGCATGATTAGATTATATTGCATATTTATAAAATCTAGTTTCATAAAGTTTTAAAATCGTTTTATTTCTCAAATGTTAATGATTGGTAGTGAATTGAGGTAAAAAAAAGAACCGGGAGAACCGGGAGACCCGGTACCGTCCCTGCCTACAACCGGGAAACGGAATTCCCGGAACCGGGTCCGGTACTGCATGCCCTAGTCCTAATAATAATAAAAAAAGTTATTACTGAAAAGAAAATTTTAAACGTGATAGTAAAACGGGTTAATTATGGTGTTTTAGAAAAAAATACCAAAATCTTTAAAATGTCTATTAAAATTTGGGCAAGTCAAAATGTACTTTATTAAAATGAGTATTTTTGCGTTTTCCAACCATGTTATCTCAAATACGAAACCCTCGAGTCCGACTCGAATTTAAACGGTTTTTTTATTTTTAAGCGTAAGTATTTCTTGGGTGCGTATCTACTCACATAACTTTTTAAGTCCTATTATCGGAAGTCCGAAAATGTTTCTCATACCATTTTACATCATAATGATCACTCTTCATACTCTTCATATATTTTTTTAATACTAATGATTGGAACTCATAGTCATCAAAATTCATAACGCCAATATTCATGTACACTTTTCAAAATTTCTTAAATATCTTACGTGTAGAAATGGTTAGGTGAGGTTAGGTTAGATTTATAAAAGTCCTCAAAATGTAACAGTTTCTTAAAAAAATGCATTATAAGTTACGATAATTATGACTTAAAAAGTATGTACAAAAAAGTATGAGGAAAAAAATTATGAAGAGTGATTGTTATGAATAAAAATCTTTTTTTTTATGGCATAGAGAAGACAAACGAGCACACAGGCCACCTGATGGTAAGTGGAAACTGTGACCCATTAGATATTTGCATTCACAAGACTGCAATGCAATCCTAAGACTGCAAACGCGTTGCCAACCCTGAGGACTAAGATGGGATGCCTCTATGCTAGTCATTTCACCGGCTGTCTTATCCCCAAACCGGAACACAACAATGCGAACACTGCTGTTTGGCGGTAGGTTAATGGATAAGACGGTGGTAGCGATTCTGACTGACCCTGCACAAGGTCCTACCACCAGTAAAATCGGTAGTAAAACAAAAAATAGGAATAAGAATTTTATGAACACAGAACAACACAGAACCTGTACCAAGAGCTGGTAGGGAATAACGATAAGGACAGTAAGAAATTAATATTCTTTAACAGCAATAATAAATTGAAGAAATATGTTAAAATTAATAATTATATTAGGCGAACACAAAAATTAATCAAAAGTCAAAAATGTATTAAAAACTATACTAACATGAAATTAGAATTATCAGTAATGAAAGATAGGGTGCGTCAGTGCAATGATAAATTAGATTCAAGTAGGATAGCGTATGATTTAAATACTCAGAAACTCGATGCTGAGATAACTAAGTTAAAGGACCAGCTTGAAGTTACTTCTTTAAAGTATGTAACCACTCAGAAAGAAGTCAAGGAGCATATTCAGGCTTTCACTCAATTGGTAGAAGAAAGTAGATTAAATGAAGAGCGTTTTAACTCTCTAATTAACAGTGGTTATGGTAATTGTGATAGATTACAAGCTTCACCAACTCTTGTGATTCAGCCAGATATGGCTCTTGATACTTCTAAGGAGTCCCCTAGACAAATTTTAGGTAGGACTAAAACTATTGTTTATTCCGACCAACTTGGATCTGGACTAGGTTTACTGTTAAATAATAAATTAAAACAAAAGTTTACAAATTACTGTTACCATAATTCAACTTTAATGCAATTAAGTGATTTACTTTTAAAAGGAAGTTTTGACAAGACCACCACTTTGGTAATTTTGGTAGGTAATAGTCTTAGTGTGGATAAGTCCAGTGTTGATAAATTAATGTCAACACTTAATATAATTGAAGGTAGGGGCATAGGTAAAATAATATTGTGTGCGCTACCATACTCACACAGTATGCCATATAGTCATAATAATAAAATAGCTCACCTTAATTCTATGATGTATAATGCTATATGCTGCAATAAAAAATATCATTTCATTGATTTTAACAAATTTATTAAACGCCTCACACTAACGTCAGGGAAAATTCATTTGCCAAGGAAATCTCTCTTGAACTTGGTGGACCTATTAGCTTTTAATATTGAACCAAATAGATATAGTAGTACCCAGCCCCAGCAGGCCAATATTGACAATAACACCTTGCCACATGATTTAAACTGAATTATAGGACAGCGGAAACACCCTTGAGTATAAATTTAATTCATCAAAATATTCAAGGTTTTTCCAGCAAAGAACTAGAAATAGGGTTATTCTTAGACAATGAAAACGTACAAATTATGTGTATTACTGAACATTGGCTTCGACAAGACCAATTAATTTTTGATTTTATAAATTTTGAATTAGTTAGTTATTTTGCTAGAAAATGTGCCATTCATGGTGGCTCTTTAATAATAGTTAAAAGTACTCTTAAATCCAAAGAAAGAAAGGATATTGTTAAGCTATCAATAGAAAGGATTGTAGAAATTTCTTGCGTCGAACTAGACATTTATATAATAATATGTGTTTACAGGCCACCATTGGCTGATTTTAGCACATTTGAATCTACTATGGAACATGTGTTAAAGTTAGCATGTAGTGGCCTGAAGCATGTTGTAGTTTGTGGAGATTTTAATATTAACTTACTCGAAAAGTCAAATAGTACTACTAGGTTACTTAGTTTATTTAAATCTTTTAATTTAGGTAATCTGTTCTTCGAACCCACACGGATAGGTATTAGTAGTGCAACCTGCTTAGATAATATTTTTTGTAATTGCGAATGTTTGGATAAAGAAATATTTAATTGTTTTAATTCGGACCATAGTGGTCAGAGGGCATCTTTTGTAAATGATTTTTATCAAAAACCTCAGACAATAACATACCGACCTTTAACTAGTAATCGTTTGGAATTATTCAAAAATAAAGTTCGGAGTAATATCTCAGTGTTACCTTTGTTACATAATGAATGTAATAGTATTTATAAAGACTTGTTTGGCTTAATTCTGCATCAATTTAATAACAATTTTAAAATTAAAACTATTTCTGGGTCGAAAACCAAGTTTAGTGAATGGGCTACTGCAGGCATTCATAAAAGTAGAAATAGACTTTATGACCTATATAAAGAGAGGGAGGACAATAAGAACGCTGACTTCCTAAATTATGTTAAGAATTATTCGAGGACCTTTAAGCAAGTTTGTTTAACTGCTAAGGCAAATTTTCTTAGCCTTAAACTCAAATCATCTGATAATAAAGTAAAAACCGTATGGAATATTATAAATAGAGAAACGGGAAAATCAAAAACTCGCGATAATAAAATCACCCTAAACACAGGTGACAAACTAATCACGTCAAATAAAGACGTGGCCATAGCATTTGAAGATTATTTTTCCAACATAGCCATAAATACTACGAAATATCTTAAATCATCCGCGGTTAAAGCTCAATCATTACTTTGCACTAATGTCAGTAAATGTAATATAAACTTTGAATTCAGCCCGGTAAGTTCAGTTTCAATAGTCAAGGTATTTAAATCGCTTAGTTTAAAAAAGACCGAGGATTTGTGGGGCACATCAGTTAAAGTACTCTTTCATATCATAGATGTAATTGCACCCCATCTAGCATTAATTTATAATAATTGCATATCGGAGGGGATCTTTCCAGATCTCATGAAAAATAGTAAAGTCATACCTCTTTTAAAATCGGGCGAGATGAGTGATTTAACAAACTTCCGTCCCATTTCCATACTACCAGTATTAAGTAAAGTCTTTGAGAAGTTAATGTTAAATGATATGTTAGGTCACTTCAATAGAAATAAACTGCTTAACAGTAACCAGTTCGGCTTCACCAGAGGACGATCCACTATTGATGCGGCTTCTGTGCTCATTAAATATATATATAACAGTTGGGAGAAATCTTGCGATGCAGTAGGAATATTTTGTGATCTTTCTAAAGCTTTTGATTGCGTGGATCATACGACCCTTATTTTAAAATTAGAACATTATGGATTGGCCAATAAAGCTTTAAGTCTTATGTCTTCTTATCTACGTGATAGAACTCAAACAGTTGTTGTAAACAAAACTCAATCTGTTGGAGCTACAGTGAAAATAGGTGTGCCACAAGGCTCTATTTTAGGTCCCTTTTTATTTTTGGTGTATATAAATGACTTGCCACCAACAGTAGATAAACTTTGTGATATTGTACTTTTCGCTGACGATACTTCACTAATTTTCAAGGTAGAAAGACAAACTGTAGACTACAGTAGGATAAACGCCACCCTAGTTAAAGTACTTAATTGGTTTACTTCCAACAATTTGCTACTAAATGCTAAGAAAACTAAATGTGTTAGATTCTCTTTGCCTAACGTTAAACCGGTAGATTCTAGAATTTTTCTAAATGACGAGTGTTTGCAAATGGTAGATAAGGCAGTTTTTCTAGGCATAACAATAGATAAAAATTTGCAATGGAGTCCCCATATAGCGGTACTGGCAGGTAAACTAAGCTCGGCAGCTTACGCCGTTAGGAAAATTAGACAATTAACCAATGTTGAGACAGCTCGCTTAGTTTATTATAGTTATTTCCATAGTGTCATGTCGTACGGTATTTTGGTTTGGGGTAAGGCTGCTGACATTCAAACTATATTTGTTTTACAAAAACGGGCCATTCGTTCTATTTACAACTTAAATTCCCGTGACTCCTTAAGAGAACTTTTTAAAGAAATTAATATCTTAACTGTAGCGTCTCAATTTATTTATGAAAATATTATTTATGTTATTAAGAATTTAGATTCTTTCACCAAGAATTCTGATGTACATAATTTAAATACTAGAAATAAAAATAAAATCGCTATTCGTAAATTCCGCGTCCGTAAAGTATATAAATCATTTGTTGGTCAATGCATTCATTTCTATAATAAATTACCTGACGTAGTTTTAAAGTTACCCTTTCCAGCACTTAAAAATTACTTGAAAAAGTCGTTAATGTCTAAAGCGTATTATAGGGTCGAGGACTATCTAACAGACAAAAATGCATGGTCTAAACCCGAAGCATAGTCATTAATAATTTGATCAATTGCAAAAGCTTTATCTTGTCTAGGGGACACCGTTGATGTAGGAAAACATATCGAAACTTTTATGTGGTCATCTTGCACCGTGTTATAAGTTATAAACATTATGAGTAGGTGGGTTTTAGTTTTAGTTTTTTTTCTTGTTTTTTATTTCTCCTTTTTCTTCCTTTATCTCTCACGTAAGATTTTTTGGCATGTTTTCCTGCTGATCTACTTATGTTATTGGATATTATATTGAATTTAATATTTATTGCTTTATATAATGCTAGATTAAGTAGTACCATTGTAATTAATATGTTTAAAAAATGACTGACTGCTGAGTTTCTTGCGGCGTTTCTTCTCAGCAGTGTCTCTTGCGAAGCGCTGGTAGATTCTTGACGTGTAAAAGTGCCAGAACGGCCTACTTACTGAATAAATGTCTTTTATCTTTTTTATCTTTTATGTGAGCCAATATGGACCCGTATTTCTTGTTGCAGCAATGGACCCCGCGGTAGCTATGGAAGTCGCGGCGTTGTCGCGGCGTGGTGCGATCGACGACGCGACGAAACGCGGCGACTCCGACGTACAGAAGTTCTATGAGAATGCAATCATATTTCTGACAGGGGGCTCCGGGTTTGTGGGGAAGCACCTTGTGGAGAAACTGTTCAGGTTGAATTAACTGCATATGGACGTCTATTTTTGCAAACCTTTATCTTTTTAACAACTTACTGGTAAATCCTTTAAATTTTTCTCGCTGCCACCATGTTTTGTTATAGATTTCAACCTTTTTATTAATTATAAAATGAAACAACATTAGCTTCATCAGACGACATTTTTAATATAGATAATAACATATAAAATGGTCCATACACAAACCCCAACAGTTTGTTGGCTGCCGGTAGTTTTAATGTGACTATGGCAGAGCATGTCATGCTTACTAAAAGGTATTAAGACTGCGCCGAGCGTACGCCGGATGCACAGCGGCCGCGGTGTTGTTTTCTAAAACTAAAGAATTTTCTTAAAATTGGACGGTGTGTTTTTGTACTACAAATGAAAACACAACTTATAGGGTATATCACATAGTTTAATAACAATTCACCTTCGAGTTATCAACTTAACGGAAAAAAGTGGTCACCTTTTTCCGTTAATAATAATAATAAAATAATAAAATTCTTTATTTCAGACCAAGATCCATAGTGTGTTAGTAACAATTGACTTAAAACTAAATTAGAAAATTAAACATATTTTTGTTTTTTAAATAACAAATTGGGCAACGAGCACACAGGCCACCTGATGGTAAGTGGAAACTGTGATCCATAGACATTCGCATTCAGAAGACTGCAATGCAATCCTAAGACTGCAAATGCGTTGCCAACCCTGAGGACTAAGATGGAATGCCTCTATGCTAGTCATTTCACCGACTGTCTTATCCCCAAACCGGAACACAACGAAATAAATGTACAACTAAATGTATTTTACTGTATTCCGACAAATAATTTGAATTTGAATTAGAATAAAAAAAACATGAAATGAGTGTCCGTGATTCAAGGGTAAACCTGAAATGTCCTGTCTCGTTTACCATCTACAACTCTTCGTTGGTCTTTTAAATTCAAATTCAGTCTGCCTCTGTATGACTTCACTGCGTTTCTTAAAGTATTTAGGGTGCCACTTCACAAAAACACACACGTCCCTAATGTACAAACATGGTAAGGCATTAATTTTCTAAATAACGGGACACAAGTCTCATCCATCCATTATTTTTTTTTTTAATCACTGTCAAGTTGTACATAGTTCCCCTCAGTATTATTTCCCGTCCAGCTAATACCTTCCATTGTGACTAAGGAGACTATTGTCAACAGATCGTGCGACATCAAGCGCGTGTACCTGCTGGTCCGCGGCAAGAAAGGACATACTCCTCAGGAGCGGCTTACGAGGATCTTCCAGGACCCGGTGAGTCGCTCTCAGTGAGCTAACGGGGTTTTTTGAACTGCTATTATAAAGATCTCGAGGAATTGAGTTCCAAGGGGGAATCACCTCATTCATCCGTCAGACCATGTCATAACTATCTGTAACTTCCGACTATCCGCGCAGGTATACGACTCTCTCCACAAACAAAAGCCGATGTTCACGAAGCAGGTGACTCCAGTGGAGGGAGACCTGACCAAGATCCGGCTCGGCATCAGCGACCAGGACTGGCATATGCTGTCCAACGAGGTATTAGGGGGTTGACCGTAAGGCCAGCCAGTTTGGAACAGACCCCTTACAGGTTCTGAGCTCCTGGTAACATTATGACTAAACACCCTCATCTGCATTGTCAAATTAGAACAGCTTGACGAACTGGATCCTTCAAGGAGACTTGACTCTAATATTGGGGGGTTAGGATAGGCCTTGTGTGCCGCTGTGACCGATGCTGATCTTTGGTGGCAGCCCTGTGTTTGCGTACAGGAATTTCCAGATGCTGTGGGCTGTGAGTTGTCTTGTGGGTCCATGATATGTGGCCCTAGGCAGATGCTTCTGTTCCGCATTACTTGTCTGCATGAGCAGATGATGTGCGTTGCTATCTCCTGTCTCCTGATAGAAACTGCATGTCGCGTCTTGTTTCACACCCATCTAACCAAGGATCCAAGATATCGCACCAGAAAACTAGTTTATTTATAAATTTTTCATGTCTCATACTCTGAAAGTAGGCCCTTAGGTATCTTAGAAGCGGATTGAAAGTGGTACATGTCCACCCTAGGGAAGAAAAGTAATTGCGTGTTTAAATAAAGTACCAGGAGCCCAGCAATTAGGAGGTGCTTAGCACGGTGCGGCGAACCGGCGGGCGGGTATACACGACACAGCGTGGATGTCTCACACGTCACAGAAATGCACAGCCCTACTTTTTATGCACTCCTAGTATTAAACTTTTTTTGACATAACTTTTTTTTCATAATCGAAATTAAAGTAGACTGTTTAACTCGGGTGAAAGTATCAATTGCACCGCTGCTAGCTCGTGCAGCCTAAATATCTCGGGCTGTAATTGATTGCTTTCATCCCTTGATTAACAATCTACTATTCACTTCTCTAGCTCTATAATGACTCATAACAGCCATTTACAAGACACTTTAGACTCCAGAGCACTACTTTTTCTTTTTTATTTTCTTATAAGTAAAGCCTTGGAAAACCACGTAGTTTCCTGCTCATGACGAACTACTTTTATATGAGTCTAGATGTAACGAGACGGTGTTGTCAGGTGGACATAATCTTCCACGTGGCCGCCACCACCAGGTTCAGCGAGCCGCTCCGGGTGGCCACCCTCACCAACGTGAGGGGCACCACGCAGGCGCTGCTGCTGGGACAGGACTGTACCCGTCTCAGGTAAGGAGCTAGACGCTTTCAGTGGTGGTAGGCATACCTTCAAATAACGATGTTTATCGATAGCGTTATTTTTATAACGTTATAAAACTCGGTATTCGTCATAATGATATTAAATTTATATCGATATATAAGGTGCTAACAAATTAGTCACGGATATTTTAAGAGATAATACATTACATTAAAACAACTAACTTTGTATATCATTTTATTGTTTTAATTTACCGAACAAAAAATATATTTTATAATTAATCTTTGAAATAATCACCCCTATTATATACCTGTCGAGATGTTTAACACCAGGGATTGTAACCGGTTACAAATAAACCGGTATTTATTTAGATTAGACCGGTTAATTATTTGGGTTATTAGAGCCTAACCCATAATAAAGGTTACGCTCACAGGGAGCGAAATGCATTTACCGGTTATAACCGGTTAGAGAGCGCTTCCGTCATTCACCCTTGTCTCGGCTCACACGGAAGGAGCGCTCTCTAACCGGTAAATGCATTTCGCTCCCTGTGAGCGTAACCTTTATTATGGGTTAGGCTCTAATAGTGTGGCTTTAACCGCTACGGAAAATAAACCGGTTTTCAATCCCTGTTTAACACTGTTTGTCAAAAGTTGTTTTTCGTAAATGTCATTATGATTCGGCGGGAAAACTGTAGGTTATTAAATACTGGCGTCTGAATGATAGTTTAAAGAGGTTCTAGAATTTCTAAAGAGGTCTCATTTAATTATCTTATTAACAGGGTGTTTTAACGTAGCAAATTTGTTTCCTAGTTTTCTCCAAAAAAACATAAGAAAACCTATGATGTTTCATACTTAAATGTACTCGGCCACCGTTAGGTCAAAGATGATATGGTTTTTACTGCCTAAAATCTCGGCCCTGGAGGCACGTGTGTTTGCCTACTCCATGCCGTAAAAAAAACCTCTTCATCCTTATCTTCATGCTGTTCCTCAGGTCTTTCGTCCACGTGTCCACGGCATACTCCCACGCCACGCATGGACGCATCGGTAAGGAGGTGCGGGAGGAGTTCTATCAGAGCCCCGCCTCCCCCCACACCATCATTAAGCTAGTGGACGAGCTGAGTGAGGAGAAACTGGCTGCTATCAAACCTAAGTAAGTATTTTAGGGGGAATTAAATCAATCAAGAAACGCTGGGGTCCCCGCCGACCCAACTACACTTCGGTTTACCCTTGTTTCGCCGAAAATTATTTAGCAAATTCTTAACTCCCCAAACTACGTATCCCATATTTTTATTTGGGCAAATTTTTATGTCCCAACTCAACGTTTCGCACTGATATCATTTCTCTACTAATGATTTGATAAATTACTGTTAGACAAATTATTACCTCGGTTTTTTTAAGATGTCAATTATGTTTTCGTCAAATGTATTGATTGGCATCTCTAGGAGCAGTTTCGTTTTTAGGGTCATAAAAAAAACCCTGACCTAAGTACCTATCTCTGGGAGCAGTTTCGTTTTTAATCCAATTTATATTTGTTTCAGACAAGTTCAAGCTCAAGGTTTCGCAATAAAATACGCAGCTGATATGACTTTCAATAAACAAATAACAATAAGACAATATGTTACAATATGTTATTTCCCTTAGCAAATCATTTGCTAAACAATTTTATTATTTACCACATAAAATTAGACGTTATAAAATTTTGCAATGTAAAAACGTAGCGAAATATAAAATTACGAAGTAAAATTATGGCAAGGATTGGTTTGCCAAATAAAACTTCGCTGATAAGTTGATTGCTAAATGAAATTTGACGAAACATAATTCGGCAAAAAGGCAGTACACCGATTACTTCGCGAACGAATTTGCCAGGTTAAGGGGAAGGCGGCGTTGGAACAATTTGTAAAAAAGACCAAAGTTTTGTTTGTCAAAATAATTGGGAGCGGGAAAGGGACACTACAATAACATCTAAATTGTAAGCAAGTGAAATGCGGTCAATGAAATATAAATCAAGATATTCCATTCCGTAAGAAAAGTTATTTAAAACTGATGGGTTTTTTTTTTTTTTATGGCATAGAGATGACAAACGAGCACACAGGCCACCTGATGGTAAGCGGAAACTGTGACCCATAGACATTCGCATTCGCAAGACTGCAGAGCAATCCTAAGACTGCAAATGCGTTGCCAACCCTGAGGACTAAGATGGAATGCCTCTATGCTAGTCATTTCACCGGCTGTCTTATCCCCAAACCGGAACACAACAATGCGAACACTGCTGTTTGGCGGTAGGTTAATGGATAAGACGGTGGTAGCGATCCGGACGGGACCCTGCACAAGGTCCTACCAACCGCAAAAATAACCATATTGTATTTTTAACCATATTGTATTTTTTACCTTTATGTATACTTTCACTTACCACTTAACAGCTATTGGCGATAAAGGATCTCGATTACAATAGTAGAGCGACTATGACGGAGCACATTTAAATGGATTAAATATATGACCATGTCTTTCCTGGGACTTGCAGCGAGCTCCAAATGCCCTATCTTCTTAAATATATAAAAGGAGAAACTGACTGACTGACTGACATATCATAAATATATAAAAGGAGAAACTGACTGACTGACTGACATATCAACGCACAGCCTAAACGGCTAAACGTAGGCACTTGAAATTTGGAAGGGACGTAGCTTAGGTACCGTAGAGGTGCACTAAGATAGGAATTCCCGAAATTCCCACGGGAACGGGAATTAGCGGGATAAATTATTAACTCAAAAAAAATGTTTTGCCCAACGAAGTGGACACGGGAACAGCTAGTACTTTATATACCTAGCAGATGATATAGACCGTATTTATGTTATTTTTCTGTTTAGACTGATTGAAGACTGGCCGAACACATATGTGTTTACGAAAGCCATCGCTGAAGAAGCAGTCAGGACTATGGCTGGGGACATTCCGATATGCATCGTCAGACCTGCCATCGGTGAGTTCTGAAGCCAGAGATGGACGTGAGCACTCCTGGACGAAGACCTCCTCATCCTGCCACGTATCTGTTATCTATGATATGGAGATGGCAAAGCTTTTAGACCACCTGACGAGAAATGGAATTTAGAACCCAAATGTCTATACATTTGCTAAGAATGCAAATGTATAGACCTCAGTCTTAAGACTGCAATCTGCAAATGTTAATGTTAAGTGGCACTCGGGCACGGTGCTATACATATAGTTATATAAGTCATTTGTAAATAGGATAAACAGCAGAGGTCTCAAAATCGAGCCCTGTGGGACTCCTCTTATTACACTATCAGATTTAGACTTCACCTGTACCTCAATATTGTTATCTATATTTCTTAACTCCACAAATTGTTGTCGGTTTCTGAGATTATTTTTCAGGAGACGGTAAGCCTTACCCCTGACACCATAGAATTCGAGCTTTTTCAGGAGTATTTCGTGGTCTACAGTGTCAAAGGCGGAGCTAAGATCGAGAAATAGTCCCACAACTCTTTTTTATTATGCAGTTGCGACACAACATCGTCTACGAGTGAATCTATCGCATCTAACGTTCCAATTTTTTCAATCCTAAGACTGCAAATGAGTTGCCGATACCAAAATGGAATGCGTCTATTGTAGTCATTTCCATTCTATAAAAACTATTCTAATCGGTAAAAACATAATGCTTTTGACATGTTTTCGTATTGTCAACGTTACGATAGCTCTTATTTAATAGACAGTAACGGCGGCCGAATTAAGTATAATATAATTTAATTATTTATTTATTTATTTAGGTTAACAAACAGTAACACAATCTTGGCTTATGATTAAGTAATATCTGCCCTTACCGGGATTCGAAACCAGGACCGCTAGCTTCGAAGGCAGGGTTACTACCCACTAGGCCAGCGCGTCGTCAAAACTTTGCCATTTGCCAGCGAAATAAATATGTTAGTGCACCATATGGTCATCGTGTCATTATTTCCAGTGATCGGGTCGAACCTGGAGCCCACTCCTGGCTGGGTGGACATCAGCAGTGCCTATGGACCAAGTGGAGTGAGTAATCATCATCATCATTAAATTTAAGAGCTAGGCTCTTGTCGGTGAAGTAATTGCCACTCTTTTTCACCTCCTGATACGACACGACATTGGCCTTCTGTCTTATTTGGTTGAAGTAAGTAAGCCTAGGTCTTCCTCTTCCTCTTTTTCCTTCGACTTTACCCTTCAAAATGTTCAAAAATAAACTATCATGCCGTATCAAGTGTCCTATCATCTTTCCTCTTCTACATTCTATAGTTTTAAAATATGTATTTCTTCGTTCACCATCTTCAAAACCTCTTCGTTGGTTTTCTTTTCGTAAGTAATCACCAGCATTATAAACCGGTTGTTCAAATACATACATACATACATCAAATCACGCCTGTTTCCACTTGCTACGATCTCGACAAACTTCTTTCGCTTCTTCCACATTCATATATCGAGTCATGCACGCACGTCGGTTTCAAATTAATAATTTCGGCCTAGGAATCTCAATAGATCAGTGGGTGGACCTGCCCAATGGGCGGACGACCTCCATATGACGGCAGGGAGACATCAGATGCGGTGAACGCATGATCGACGAGAGAGGCATGATAAGGAGCTAATTGGATGGATGTATAGATGTTTAGATATGCGAGTATATATAAAGGGTACACGTAAAGGACAAATCTGGTGACCAAGGGTGGATTTGATCAAACGACCATAATTCTTAGAATAACATACATAAACATAAACTCACGCCTTTATTCCCAGAGTGGGGTAGGCAGAGCTACAGAATTTCCAACAACTATAAAAACTTTTTGATAATTCTGTAACCACACTTTGCACACTTAGGCGAAGAAATCTAATAAATAAATCTTATCTTATTTTTATCTTATCTTTTTTTTTAGGCTTAGGAGAATAAATCGCCAGTTAATCGAGAGAAGATTAAGTAGTTTAACGTTTTAGTAATGATTATTTTAAGAATAGTGAACCTATTCGGGAATAGATATATAGGTACCAAGTAAGCATAGTTATCCGTGTATTAATAAAATTTTGCCCTATTCCACGGTACTCAAACCATGAAATTTTGTACGAATTTCTCGTAATGTTGTTCAACTAAAATCTACTGTGTTTTTATTTGAAATAATTTTTTCATCATGTGTATATCAGTGACAGGTTGCAAGCCCAACGTCTAACAATACTACAAGCCTTTATTCCCTTAGTCGCCTCTTACGACTTGACATTGTCCGTTGTTGCAGGTGTTACAGATGATGCTCGGTCACGGCTTAGGCGTGGTGCATCCGTTCATGGCAAACAACGACTCCCAAATCGACCTCATCCCCGTCGACTACGTGAACAACGCTACCATCGCCGCGGGCTACGCCACGGCCGAGCGCCACGCGCGTGGCCATCGGGACGTCAAAATATACGTCGTGGCACCCATGCGGAACCCGCTCAATTGGCGTAAGTATATCCACAGAAGCTATAATGTTTATTTATTTATTTATAGATAAAACAGAGTTTTGAGAGTTTATATTTCATGTTATTCACATTGGTTAGTGATAAAATAATCTATACAAAGTATGTCAGTATAATTATCAAAAGGTATCAATAGTTTGGGTTAAGGCCTACTTGCACGAAAAGTTTAATCCTGGCTTAAGACACTAACTCGAGTTAAAATGACAGTTTTCGTATGAATCTGACGTATACTAACTCGAGTTAGCATCTTAACCCAGTGTTAAGTTTTTGGTGCAAGCGGCCCTAAGAAAGTCGTCAATAGTATAATTTATGCATTAGATACTAGTTGTAGTCTGTGCTCACGTGCGCGGGGCACAGAGACGTCAGGATAAGTAGGTATACGTCGTGGCACCCAGGAGGAACAGTATTTCGTCAGCTTAAGTCAAATCTTGCAAGTCAATTTCGAACCTGTTCCCTGTTTAGACCACGTAATTTAATCCCGATGACAATGAAATTGATGGTATTCTGATAAACAACGGAACAGTTCCATACGTAACTAATTATTTTACGAAATTACTTTCGCGTATATCGAAACTACTTTCGTAAAATTAAACTCGACCTGCATGACACTAATTTCGTAATGTAAATCCCGCTTATAAGATTGACGTAAGCTGTCAGACGATCGCGTCAAGCGCCTGCGCCAATAAGGAATATGCATGGATGCTTTAAAATACGGATGACAGGTACCTATTTAAGCTAGGAAGCTGCTAACTAGAAAATAATTACATAGAGGGATCCGAAATGCACTATGACATGACGTCATGTCACATGTCCTATACCCGGATCACTTCGTTTACCCGAATTTCATTTGCCATAATTGTGTCACTTGCCATAATGTTAATTTGCCATAAAGGCATTTTTTCTGAAACTGTAAACCTTTCAGGTAATTTTTACATGCCATCGTATAGAGCCCAATAGGTTAGGTTAGGTTTGTTTTATAACAATTCTGAATAGTTCACGATTTCAGAAAAAATGCCTTTATAGCGAATGAATATTATGGCAAGTGATAGAATTATGGCAAATGACTTTCGGGCAAACGACAGAGAACCGTCCTATACCTAAACTCCATGTTAAATTCTGTTTTGCTAGAAAGAGATATGAACATATCTTTGTTATATTTAAACTGTTTTTTACATGAATCCAGGGATTGAAAACCGGTTTATTTTCCGTACCGGTTAGAGCCGCACTTTGAGAGCCTAACCCATAATAAAGGTTACGCTCGCAAGAACCGCTCTAACCGGTATCTCTATGTCGGAGCGTAAACAGGGAACGAAATCAATTTACCGGTTAGAGAGCGGTTCCTCCGTGTGGGGGGTGAATGACCGCTCGTTTAAGGAGACAGGATTGGTTTGCTATGGTATTAGATTGATAGCGCAGCCACCAGCAGCGCCTCGACACGCGACAGCGGTCATTCATCCCGTATCGAAACACAGAGTAACCGGTTAGGGAGCGCTTCGAAATAACGTTCCCAAATCATTTCGTTCGAACGTAACCTAAATTATTAACCGGTTTAACCTAAATAAATACCGGTTTATTTGTAACCGGTTACAATCCCTGCATGAATCAGCTTGTATTGAAGCTACGAAAAAAGTAATGAATATTCCCTATTCCATCCGTTCTGTCAGTTCTCGAAAATCATTCGCGTTAGCAGAAAGCAGCTTGTCAAGCGTTGAGTGATATTAAAACGTGTTTGTTAAGGATGGTGAAGCCAGACCCGCCGTGATACAGTTCACTACGAGGATCATGTCGCTTACTTACATACCTACCTTCTATTTACTCTCAAAGCAAGTTAAGACTGCGCCGAGCAAACGCCGAGCGTCCAGTGGCGCCCTCATTACTCTTATTGTATTTTCTAATGAACTAAAGAATTTCCTTGGAATCAGACGATATGTTTTTGTTGCGCAAGTAAAAACACAATTTATGGGATACGTAACAAATATTAATAACAATTACCCTTTGAGTAGTCGGCTTAACGGGAACAGGTGGCCAGTTTTTTCCGTTAAGTTGATAACTCGAAGGTGAATTGTTATTAAACTATGTGATAAACTTTATAAGTTTTGTTTTCATTAGTAGTACAAAAACCTACCATTGGTTCAAGAAAATACAATAAAAGTAATGAGGGCGCCACTGTACATCCGGCGTACGATCGGCGCAGTCTTAAGTTTATGTCTAAAAAGTTTAAGAAGAAATGTGTTCTATATTTTATTAACTCAATAAAGTATTTCATTCGTTCATATTCTATGTTAATAATAAACTTATTTACAGGGACCATCGTCAATATTATACAGAGTGAGGCTCCAAAGATTACTCCGCGCACCATCTGGTACAACACCTACTACCACACTAAATACCGCTCCCTCTTCCTCCTTCTAACATGGCTGCTCCACTACATACCTTGCTACTTGGCAGAGAGGGCACTGGTTCTGCTGGGGAAGAAGCCAAAGTGAGTACAGTGAGGGAAGAATCAGGTACTTCACTTTTTAAGTTTTTCAATTATATCGGCTGTTCGATTAGGTTAGGGCTGTATTATAAAAACACTTGTGACGACATGTACCACCAACTCGCCAGCGCCAACAGCGCCACAGCGCCACAGCGTCAGACAGCGGAACTAAAGTGTTCTACAACGCGCAAGCGAAATTTCAACAGTCAGTTGATATATGTAGCACTTCCAACTTCATCCCAATGGACTTCGGTCCCCAGGCATAACCCCCGCCTGGAGAGAGATCTCTCTATTGTCCTCTCTTCCTACACACTAAAAACGCGTTGTTAGGGATTCTGAGGCACACCATTTATTACCTATAACACAATAAAGACAAATAAATTAAAGAGACGTATTTGCTTTTCCAGAGTAATGAAAATCTGTACGAGCGCATACAACCTCTCTTCGGTCCTGTCCTTCTACACGTGCAACCAGTTCGATTTCCACGACGAGAACCTGGAGGGCCTCCACACCAGTCTGTCTCCCACAGACAAGATAATTTACAACTTTGACATAACGAAGATAGATTGGAAAGAGATGCTCGTCCTTTGGGCTATAGGTCTCCGGAAATATATAGTCAAAGACGGCCTTAAGGATACAGAGTATGCTGTGTTTAGAGTTCTTAATTATATAGTTTTAGCTTTGTATGCGTATGCGCTTTATAAGCTGTGCTCGTATGCGTTTTGGTTTGTTAATTTACTTCGTTAAGTAATAAAGGTTTAGTGTGTGTGTGTGTGTGTTTGTTTTGCTTCTGACTGTCTGAGACCCATATCGAGACAAAATAATACAAGGTAACTTCAAATTGGTAATACAAAACACTTGATTATGGTCAGTTAATGACGGATAGTGAATTCCATGAATTCCATAACTTATTCAATTTCTAATAAAACTAATAATTATAGTAGTTTATGTGACTGTACATAATGTAGGGCATTAAACACGAGTGTGGGTTTATAAAACGAGCCGATGGCAATTGAGCGGGTTCCGCATGGGTGCCACGACGTATATTTTGACGTCCCGATGGCCACGCGCGTGGCGCTCGGCCGTGGCGTAGCCCGCGGCGATGGTGGCGTTGTTCACGTAGTCGACGGGGATGAGGTCAATTTGGGAGTCGTTGTTAGCCATGAACGTATGAACTACGCCTAAGCTCCTAACCCCGTAAAAATAGCAGTAACTGATTCTATGACTTTTCAGGTGTAATAAAATTATAGCAAAATCTTCAATAAAAGCATTTTTTTTTAATTAAACATGACTATGCGCGGTCGTGTGTCGAAAAGTCGAGAGCCATCTCGGGAATGTTTTATTCGAACCGCAGGCAAGTGAGTGGTAAAAATAAAGAACATATATAAAACCCCAGCTTTTCTTGATTGATTTAATTCCCCCTAAAACACTTACTTAGGTTTGATAGCAGCCAGTTTCTCCTACTCAGCTCGTCCACCAGCTTAATGATGGTGTGGGGGGAGGCGGGGCTCTGATAGAACTCCTCCCGCACCTCCTTACCGATGCGTCCATGCGTGGCGTGGGAGTATGCCGTGGACACGTGGACGAAAGACCTGAGGAACAGCATGAAGATGGAGAGGAATTTATTTTTACGGCATGGAAAAGGCAAACACACGTGCCTCCAGGGCCGAGATTCTAGACGGTAAAAACCATATCATCTTTGACGTAACGGTGGCCGAGTCAAAAAAAACATCGTCTTTGACGTTTTGTCCGTATTGTCAACGCCTGTGTTGTTTTTAATTGTGCTGTTTCTCTGTAATGTTTTTGTTTGGTGTACAATAAAGTGTTTTGTATTGTATTGTGTATTGTTTTAAAAGCTCTTATTTGCTTGACAGTAATGACGGCTGAATTAAAAACAGAACGATAACAGCTGGCATAGTGTGGTTGCGTTTATCGCTTGACAAAATAGGGTAAAGTCACCAGTGATCGGCCAGAGACCCGTGTAGTCGGCCTCTGCCTATACTTTGTATGAGTGGGAAGAGTACAAAAGATATATTTCCTACTCTTCGCACTCATATCGATACCTTAGTGCACAATCGTACTAAATGTTTTTATTTTGCCAGTCAAGTAACGAACTTATTATTTGTGCACAAACATACTAATTACAATAACTTTTCAAATGTAATTAGTACAAGTGTGAACTAAGGTATCGATATAAGGTCGACTACTGGTCTCTAGCTGATCACTGGTGACTTTACTTTATGTGGATAATAAATAACTGAGTTTTTAGAGTTTTTAGTAATTCTGTAGCCAACTCTGGGAACGAAGGCGTGACTTTATGTACCTATGTATGTGTGTAAGCATCTGCCTCTCTCGTACTTATTCTTATATATAAGTGTCAGAAAGTGACGAATGTTTTATCCGGATTGTAGACGAGAAACCGTAAAAAAAAGGGATTTTATTTTACCACTTGTTTGGCGTGACTAATATGTATATTCATGCGAAATTACAGCTTTGTAGTACTAAAAGTCTCTGAGCTAGGCTGCGGACGGACGGACATGGCGAAACTATAAGGGTTCGTAGTTTGACTACGGAACCCTAAAAAAGGCCCGGCTCACACTTGCCCGATTTTTTTTAAGACAAGCTAATAAAGCCCTCGGATACAAAATTCATTAACGTTTCCCTTTCCATAAATTTAATCCGATTTTTACATTGATGTAGGAAAACGTATATCCCGTGTAACCAAATGTCAAGCGTACCACCTTTTTCTTCTGTGTACAACACAGCTTGTAGCCAGTATTATTGATAAACCGCACATCGCTGACTGCAAACTTACGAATACTAATGCAGAGTGACACATGACACACCTAAAAAGTGGTACAGATGTAAGTAGTGAATAATCCTTTCCCATCGTTTTCTGTCGGATATGTTCGTATTTATCTAGCTTTCTCAATTAGCTTCAGTACCCATCAATATGCCAACTGAGAAAGCAAGATAAATACGATCTTATCCGACCAAAAACGATGGGAAAGGATTATTCACTACATCTGTGCACCTTTGTAATTCAATCGAAAGCGGTCATATATAGACGACTCTTTTTAACGAAGGGCATTTGCAACAGGTGCGAAAAGTACTATTCTATTAGCCGTTTTTATACTTCTTCTATGGATTACGATTGTTTACATATCGGTTGTGCGCGATATGATTTAAGCTGCTCCCCCGACGCCTGTGGATTTCGAGTTAGCAATAAGTTCTCCCAGCGTTTGTTGCTATTAATTAGACTTAAGTGAAAATGTACTCTTTCACCTTAACTTATGAGTCAGAGCAGTAAAGAGCTAAGAAAATCATAAAAACATTCATTACATACATTAAATCACGCCTGTTTCCTAGAGAAGTAGGCAAAGACTAATTACAGATAAGGACGAAGCATGGCATGAACTATTCCAAGCTTGTTTCACGTTAATAAGCAAGGGGGTTAGTGATTGTGATTAAGATTGAAAAGGGCTTGCTTCGATGGTTCGGTCAATTGGAAAGGATGGATAAAAGAAGATTGTCGAAAGAGATATACAGATCGAAAGTGGAAGGATCGGAAGGGGCCGCCCTAGGCGTTCTTTTTCGAGTCAAATCGGAGAAATACTGGAAAAGGGCCGAATCTTAAGTACCCGAAACCGACGTGCGCGCATGACTCGATGTATGAATGTGGAAGAAACGAAAGAAATTTGTCAAGATCGTAGCAAATGGAAAGAAGTGGTCTCTGCCTACCCCTCTGGGAAACAGGCGTGATTTAATGTATGTATGTATGTAAGTGAACCCCATATGTTTGTTTTTCATCTAGTATGGAAAAACAAACTTTGTGTGATTACACAAAAAGTTGGCAAGTAGCTTTAAAAACATTCTAAGTTCATAATGTTTCTATCCATGGAATTATATCCATTTTGGAATGTTTTTTTTTAAACAAATATTTATGTTGATCAATATCTCAAGTTTTGATGGCTGAATCAATTAAAAGAAATCTTCATCCGGCTTGCTTGACGTCATCGTAAATCCAAGATGGCGCGTGTAACTTAGCGGAAAGTTTTTTGATTTGGATAAGTACACATACAAAGGTAGACTTAAGGTAGACTTATTTATTTGCGTCGTGATGTTCATTTATAAGTTACGCAAAATATTTTCATGTGTTTTAGGGGATTTGACCTTTAGTTTTATTGATGAAATTTAAGTTTATTTAGTGACCATATTGAAATTTCTCAAAATGTAAAATCAATCGGATCGTATGAGGTAATTTCAGGTGTTTACTGGCAGACCTTTTCTTTATTGACCTAAAAATTTGCGTGTGAAATATCTAAGTCAAAAAACAGGGTCGTAGTTCTATTTATAACATTAATTCCCGTGACTTTTTAAGAGGAATTAAAAAAAAATATGTATATTAACTCTAGCGTTTCAATTTATTTATGAGAATATTATTTATGTTGTTAAGAATTTAGATACTTTCACCAAAAATTCTGATGTTACATAATTTATATTCTAGAAATAAAAATTAAATTGCTATCCGAGAATTCTGCGTTCAGTTCTACGAGTATGTATACACATAACACATAAGTAGGTACGTTTTTTGTTTTTTTCCTCCGTCTACTTCTCTCGTAATACTTTTGGCATGTTTTCCTGCTGAAATACCCCTGTTTAAAAATTTCTGTCTGCGGCGTGTCTTCTCAACAGTGGTTGGGAAACGCTGGTAGATTTTTGACGTGTAAAACTTCCCGTGCGGCCTACTTGTTGAATATTTATCTATTATTTTTATCTTATCCTTTACAGCATACTAGGTATGTATTTTTATTCAAAAATTATTTCGAGTCCCCGCGTGGTTACCGGGTTCCCCGCGTGGTTGCCGGGTTAGAATAGTGCCACTCCTTGTCCTCCCGTGGATATCGTAAGAGACGACTAAGGGAATAAAGGCGTGTAGTACTGTTAGGCGATGGGCTTGCAACCTGTCACTAATACGCTGGTAAACATCTTAGCCTAATTGTGCAAAATGTGGTTACAGAATTATTAACGAGTTGGTAATTCTGTAGCTCTGCCTACCCCACTCTGAGAATAAAGGCTTATGTAAGTAGATATGTATGTAATTTCGAAGGGCTTTTTTACGTTTATAATTTTTAATGACAGAAAAATGGGCTTTCGATGCGTCGCTAAAGCTCTGGTTTCCTAGGATAGCGGTGCCGTCTTATAGCGGCCGTAAGATGACGGCCGCTATAATATTATTTGACATTACAGTGTCAATCACCGCCCTCCAGGAAACCGCGCCATTTAGTTTACATAGACAACGTTTCTTGTGACGTCATTCACCGCTGTATTACGGCCGCTATATGACGCGCCGATATCCTAGGAAACTAGAGCTTGAATGCCTCTATGCTAGGAATTTCACCGGTTGTCTTATTCCCATACCGGAACACAACCATGCGAACTGCTTGGTTAGGTTAAAGGAGAAGGTGGTGGGTGGGGACAGAGCCTGTACAAGTTACATCGGTAAACATGATGATGTAATACATTGACGCCGATTTTTTACACTTGGTCAATCGTTAGTTGGTAAACGGTAAACAAACAAAGGCGTGTTTTCCAAATGTAACTTGATATTGCATCATTGTAAACAACATAAAGTCTGCAGCAGAAGTAGCTACGCAACCGAAGAGGTCAAAATGATCTGCACTCGACTCTATTGTCTAATACGTCGTGTCTAGATCATTTTATGTCATTTGCCATAATTCTATCACTTGCCATAATATTAATTCGCCATAAAGGCATTTTTTCTGAAATCGTGAACTATTCAGGAATTGTTATAAAACAAACCTAACCTAACCTATTGGGCTCTATACGATGGCATGTAAAAAATACCTGAAAGGTTTACAGTTTCAGAAAAAATGCCTTTATGACAAATTAACATTATGGCAAGTGACACAATTATGGCAAATGAAATTCGGGTAAACGAAGTGATCCGATTATACTTAGCTACTTTTGATGCGGACTAGGCTTGCCAACGAGCCGAGAGTAAAAGCCGGACATCTTACCATCGGCCATCTTCCCTCCCCGAAGGTTATCATTTCGAAGGTCATCCCCACTATATTTAACGTAGACCAACCGTGTTGGAACATATAATATATGCAAAAAAGATAAACAAAAAAAGTACAGTAGGCGACAAAAGCTTAACCGGAAAAATTAAATTTTTAGCAGATACTTAAAAAAACCTGTTGTCGATTAAGAAAGCAACACTTTCAAACTTTTCCAACGAAACCCCTTGTCGTTGTAAGACTCGTATGTCTTTATTATGTAGGTACCTACATTTGTTTCTACGTAGTTACGCGACATTCGACGACCTTGACGTAAGTCAAGGTTAATTAAGTACTTAATTAATTATTCGAATCTACTTAAAAATGTTTAATGATCTATATTACTAACTCTTAATGTTGGTTGAGCAATAAAAACACTAAAATCATAAGCAAAAGTATTATTTTGGGGGTAAGTTTAATACTCAATACTTTATTGCAATCATAATATTTACAGAGATGGAAATATAATAAATGTCTCAATTATGAAGATGTAGTGACTAAGATTGAAAAGGGCATGCTTCGATGGTTCGGTCATTTGGAAAGGATGGATGAAAGAAGATTGACGAAAGAGATATACAGATCGAAAGTGAGTGGATGGGTCGGAAGGGGCCGCCCTACTTTTTCGAGTCAAATCGGAGAAATACTGGAAAAGGGCCGAATCTTAAGTACCCGAAACCGACGTGCGTGCATGACTCGATGTATGAATGTGGAAGAAGCGAAAGAAGTTTGTCAAGATCGTAGCAAGTAGAAAGAAGTGGTCTCTGCCTACCCCTCTGGGAAACAGGCGTGATTTAATGTATGTATGTATGAACCCTGTTGGGCACAGCAAACATATTCAGGGAGAGGTAGACTTATCGTTTTAATAATTATTAGAAAAGACTTCAGAAAAATTTGAATTTATTATATTTTTGTACAATTTACAATTTACCTTTAGGTAATGTTTAATTTACTAACTTGTATTATTATAATTGGTCGTCTAAGTATTCATTTACTGTGTAGTAAGCTTTAGGAAGTAGTAACTGTTTGAGATTAAGTATTTAAAAAAATACGTTCATTTGTTTCTTGTCTTAAAATTTCAGGTTAATTGTTGTATATTTTTATAATCATAACGTAAGGGCCGGATGAAATGATTAGATTAAGTATTTAAAAAAAATACGTTCATTTGTTTCTTGTCTTAAAATTTCATGTTAATTGTTGTATATTTTTATAATCATAACGTAAGGGCCGGATGAAATGGTTTTAAGGCGGGAAGGTGGCAATATAATTGTGTGTTTATGACGTATTGGGCGTGTAGGAGGCATATATAGTTTATAGGCTATTGTTTTTTTTTTTAAATCAAATTTAGAGACCCTTGCCATTCTTTTTTTTTTTTTTTAAGGCATTGAGAAGACAAACGAGCACACAGGCCACCTGATGGTAAGTGAACACTGTGACCCATAGACATTCGCATTCACAAGACTGCAATGCAATCCTGAGACTGTAAATGCGTTGCCAACCCTGAGGACTAAGATGGAATGCCTCTATGCAAGTCATTTCATTTCATCTTGCCAAGATGCACTACTTACGCTGACTAGAGTTTCTATTCGTTTAGTTTTTAAGCCAATCGCGTCACTGGTAGATCACGTGACTTTTCTTATCACGTCGTCTACTGCCAGTGACGCGATTGCTTTAAGACCGCACCGAGCAAACGCCGAGTGTCCAGTGGCGCCCTCATCACTTTTATTGTTTTCTAAAGAACTAAAGAATTTCCTTGCAATCAAACGATATGTTTTTGTAGCGCAAGTAAAAAAACAATTTATGGGATACGTAACAAACTTTAATAACAGTTACCCTTTGAGTAGTCAGCTTAACGGGAAAAGGTGGCCACTTTTTTCCGTTAAGTTGAGAACTCGAAGGTGAGTTGTTATTAAACTATGTGATATACCCTATAAGTTGTGTTTTCATTTGTAGTACAAAAACCTACCGTCCAATTTCAAGAAAATACTTTAGTTTATTAGAAAACACAATATTAGCAATGAGGGCGCCACTGTACATCCGGCGTACGCTCGGCGCAGTCTTAATTGTTACTCATGGTAAGGGTACTGGTTTGCTTATAAACAACTAGCGACCCGCCCTCGCTTCCCTTCGGTTTATGTGAGTTTTCTGTAACACCCGTACATAAACCAGAATTTTTTATACATAAAACCTTTCTCTTGAATCACTCTATCTATTAAAACTGCATCAAAATCCGTTGCGTAGTTTTAAATATCTATGCATACATAGGGACAGACAGCTGGAAACGACTTTGTTTTATACTATGCAGTGATGTAAGAGGTTAATAGGTCGAAGTACTTTGTTATTTTAATGGTGTTACTGACCCTTTGTCTAAACTGAATTTAATGACGGCCATTATTGCATCGGAAACTTTAATTCATTTATAAATATTTAGGGCATCAAAGACGGGATCAGAAACCAGTTTTTTCAGACTCTTTAATTGATGGCCATTTCCAAATAATATTAACTAGTATTCTTTTACAAGCTTTCAAGCTTTTTTCTTTTTTTTTTGACGACGTCTGGCCTAGTTGGTAGTGACCCTGCCTACGAAGCTAGCGGTCCTGGGTTCAAATTCCGCTAAGGGCAGATATTAGTGTGATAAGCGCGAATATTTGTTCCTGAGTCATGGATGTTTTCTATACATATATTATGGGTACTAGACAACGATATAAATACTTATATCGATATCGATATTTATATCGTTGTCTAGTACCCATAATACAAGCCTTGAGCTTAGTTTGGGACTAAGTCAATTGGTGTGACATTGTCCCCTGATATTTATTTATTTATTTTTTATTTAACTTGCAACGTATGTATGTAGGTACGGGTCAAATCTTGCAAGTTAAATTTGACCCACCTCCCGGTTTCCGATGAAGCTGATTTTTTTTATACATGTGTAAATTGGATGACAATGCAATACTATTATGACATGGAGCTGTTCTGATGATGGAGTCGGAAGGTGGGGACAGGATCTACGGTATACTTAACGTAGACCCACCGTGTTGGAACTAAGGATGAAAGTTGTGAAAGATACATTTTTTTTTCGAATATTTGTATATGTCCTTGTAGCTTGACAATACACAACAACAAGGGCTTGTAGTGTTGTTAGGCGATGGGCTTGCAACCTGTCACTAATATACACTGGTAAACATCTTAGCCTGTTTGTGCAAAATGTGGTTACGGAATTAGCAACAAGTTTTTAGAGTTGTTGGTAATTGGGATTGTTCATATTTTTACAATTACTCCAATTCGAAAACCATTTCGAGGAACAGGGTTTTAAAGCCCTTCTGCATTATTAAGTTTTTGAAATAATATTTATCTATTTTGGATATTTCGACAAAAGTATATTGGTCAAAAATTTTACATATTTTTGGGACATTTCATTTACAATCAAATAGTAAATAGACTGGCTATACATTTAACAAATAAATTCAATTGCAAAAGAATTGTGACCGACTGGCTAATAAAACTTACCTATGAGGAGACGGAGATTATTCTTCATCCCATTAAATGAGTTAAATAAGAAAAATAAAGAGCACATACACACACACACACATATACACAAACACACACACACACACACACACACACCCACACATATGAAAGCCCTTTTTATGGGTTATTAATTTCTTTTAAACAATTGTTATACTATTATGTTAATCTAATTTTAGAGTTTTTATTTTTTCAATTTTACTTGTGGTATCCTCTACCAAACACTCACCAAATACTATGTCACTGGAAGAGTGCTGGTTCTTATGGCACAGGGTAATCCTAATTTAAGATCCAGCTGCATCAATACTATTGTTGTTTTATTTTTCTATGTACAAACTTTTTTGTGATACTTGAGTATGATTTTGTAACTGTCTTATTCAATAAATTTTATTATTATTATTATTATTAAGTATTATTTAACCTTTGTTTGACTTTCGTTTTCGGCTTGAAGCCCTCCGACGGGTTAGGCTTGAAATAGTATGTTTTAATACACTATTACAATCACTTTTTTTCATTGGATATTATTTAATTGTTGTAATTTATTAGAAAATACCATCCCAAATTTAAAATAAATAAATAAATACATCTTAGCCTAAGTGTGCAAAATGTGGTCACAGAATTATCAACAAGTTTTCAGAGTTGTTGGTAATTCTGTAGCTCTGCCTACCCCACTCTGGGAATAAAGGCGTGAGTTTATGTACGTATGTATGTATTTAAAATAATCATGTGATCCGTAATATGTCTGCTAAATAAATAAAGATATTAAAACAAAACTATTGGGTCAAATACAAAATTTATGAAATTGGTGTCTTAAAATGTCCTATTCTTTCGAATGAGAAAGTAAATACCTACCGTGAGTTATTTTTTTTGGTCAATCCCATATCTGTATCTCTGCCTGCCCCACTTTGGGAATAAAGGTGTGAAGGTACCTATATATCTTTCCTATAAATACATCTTCGAAATAAACAAATTAGCGGTTCGTTTAAAAACTGTTCTCATTAGTTTGATCTTGTCAGGCAGATAATGACTCTGCAAAAAAGTACAGTCGGAAAAAAAGCTTGTGCCAAAAATGTTTTTTTGGCAGAAACTTATTTTCGATACTTGCATGTTTATGTCATCTGGTAGTCTTATCGAACTAGATTTAGTGTCGTGGGCTCTTAGACTATATATTCTACTCAATAAAACCATATTGTGTAGGTCGGATCCCTTTGACTGCCATACATATCGTTGGTCATAATGTATTGTTAGTCATACTTTTTTTTGTCATAACTTCTTTCAGGCTGAAGTTACAGTTTTTAATAAACGTTTATCGTGTAGATTAGTTAGGTTAGGTTAGGTTAGTTTTATAAAAATCCTGAAAAAATAATCGTGTCCTGAGAAAATTGCATTATGACTTTCGAAAATTATGACTTAAAACACATTATGACTAAAAATAATTATGGCAGTCAATAGAGACCCTGTGTAGGTAACAGGCATGATTTAATGTATGTATGTATGTAGATAAGTGACACGCACCCCTCATTAAAATATTAGTAAGCGCATTATAATATAATGGCCGACTAACACGACTCTGACCCCGATTATGTAAAATAAAAAACCGTTGCAAAAACAATACGTTACGCAACTAGGCCTTTATTCAGTAAAAACGATATCTCATTACTGTCTGTAAATAGGAGCTATCAAAATATTGACAGTACGATTACAGGTCGAATATGATATGGTTTCGACCGCCTTGAATACCGGCCTTGAAACAAAATTTAGATGGCAAAAAATAAAAGATTTCGACGATAACAATAATAATAATAATAATATCAGGGGACTATGTCACACCAGTTGACCTAGTCCCAAACTAAACTCTAGGCTTGTACTATGGGTACTAGACAACGATATAAATACTTATAAAGAGAAATATATACTTAAATACATAGAAAACATCCACCGGGATTCGAACCCAGGCCCTCTAGCTTCGTAGGCAGGGTCACTACCAACTAGGCTATCGAGTCATCAAAAACACATAGAATCATAACATAAAAGGGGAGAGAAACGTTAAAATCTAAGGGGAGAGAAACGTTATCGTTTAGGTATATGGTCATTTGTAGCTTCACAGTCTGACGGTATAGGGTAAGTATCGCTGAGACATAGTACTCGTATCACAGATAAATGAATCACTTTTTAAAATGTTATGTATTTTACGTTTTCTAATAAAAATAATACAGAATATAAAATAAAATATAAAAATTAATTACATACCTACTTACTTACATACATTAAATCACGCCTGTTTCCCAGAGGGGAGGCAGAGACCACTTCTTTCCACTTGCTACGATCTTCACAAATTTCTTTCGCTTCTTCCACATTCATACATCGAGTCATGCACGCACGTCGGTTTCGGGTACTTAAGATTCGGCCCTTTTCCAGTATTTCTCCGATTTGACTCGAAAAAGTACGCCTAGGGCTAAATTAATTTAGGTAATTAAATTCCAAGACACGAGTCCCCGTGTCTGGTTCTAATGGGAATTATCTGGAGAATGAGCCCAAGGATCGATATCGGAATAGAACGTAGTAAATTTGAATTTGGAAAGATTTAAATCGAAATATAAGTGGCCAGGAACGGAAACAAAGGAGGTTGCAACATCCTCGTTACAACAGTGTTAAAAAAATTGGGCAAGGGCGAGTCAGGCTTTCTTGTGATTAGACTAGATGTATTTAAATCATTCAAGCAGTTTTTGATTGGTAGTCAAATTCGATATCTTAACATGGTTAACAAAGTCGCCGTGTACGTCTGTATGTACGCTTAGATCTTTAAAACTATGCAACGGATTTTAAGGCGGTTTTCATAAACATATTTATAAACTCACGTAATCCAAAGCGAAGCAAGGGCGGGTCGGTAGTAGGAAATACATTAGCAACAAGCCCTGGCTCCGCTTCGGTTTATTAGAGTTTTCTGTACCCCCCGTACATAAACCAGAATTTATTATACATGGAAAGCCTCTGAAAAATTGGCTAACTGATGGCGAAAACCGCATTAAAATCCGTTGCGTAGTTTGAAAGATCGGGTCCGTAGCATAATATCGAAAATCAAATTTCATAAGTACGAAATTCCTAACACAAAACTTCGAATATCAAAATTTCTAATGTATGAAATTCCTAAAGATGCATGTCCTAATGCACTTTTAATCGAATGATCTCATTTTCGAAAGTCAATATTCCTTTGTACAAAATGCCTAATGACAAAACTTGAAACTCAATATTTCTAGTGCTCAAAATCACTACGTACAAAAATCTTAGTGACAATTCTTCGAAAATCAATACATTTAATGCTAAAAACTCCACCTCTAATGAATGTAGCATACCTTCGAAAATTAAAATGTCGTTCGAAATTTCGCACCTTATACATTTTAAACTTAGATCAACTGGGAGTAGGTAAAATGTCGTTATTTTTATCGTGCACTAGTGGTATTGTACTTTAAACATTTTAAAATACGCTATATTAAACATTGGACATGCATCTTTAGGAATTTCGTACATTATACATTTTGATATTCGTAGTTTTGTTTTAAACTAACGAAAACTCAAATTACCTAAATTTTCATCCTTTAATTTCTTATATTTTAATTTTATTATGTATCTGTAATATTGAAATGATAAAAAATTGTGTATTCATTATGACTAGCATAGAGGCATTCCATCTTAGGCCTCAGGGTTGGCAACGCATTTGCAGTCTTAGGATTGCTCTACAGTCTTGTGATGCGAATGTCTATGGGTCACAGTTTCCACTTACCATCAGGTGGCCTGTGTGCTCGTTTGTCATCTCTGTCATAAAAAATAAAATAAAAATAAAATAAAATAAAATAATATTTTGTGTTTTGCATGCCTACTATAATAAGGTAAACATTACTGAAACTATCTGTCTTCCATCTTCAATAATGTACGTGATGTTTTAGCAAAATAAATGAATTTGTATTTTTTTTAGGAATTTCGTAACTTATGAAATTTGATTTTCGATATTAAGAATGCTACGTTTCCGAAAAATCTAAGCGTACAAACAGAGGGACAGACGGGAAGCGACTTTGCTTTAACCATGTAAAGATATCGAAAATAAGAAAAACGCAAGCGCTTCTATGTGACCACTATTTATATGTACATATACGTGACTTTAATTGCATAATGAACTAACCACGATACATATTTGTATGTCACGTCGAATGCTTAGGACAGCTATAAGTCAACATCATAATATATACACGTTCACGCCCCAGTAGGAAAAAATCCTTCGCGAAAGTCACACGTATATGATAAGTATATGCGTATATAGCAGAACACTTTGTGTTAAAACATAAGAAGTATGATGTCTTTATAGAGAAACTGTGATGTGAATTTAATTCAATTTTATGTTGGATTTTTAGTGCGTAATTTAACTATTAACAGTGTTCTTATAGTGTATATTTTTGTGATTTTTAAAGTTATTCGGTGAGTTTTTTACTATGATATCAATATTTTTTTTATTGTTTGCTTATCTGACTTTTAAGTAACGGAAAACTAATTATAACTTGTGAAGTCGTGATTTATCATGTTAAGTATAAACCTAAATAATAAAAAATAAAGTATTAGTGAAAATAATATTTTAAACGTGATAGTAAAGAGGGTTGATTGTGGTAATATTGTATGGTGTTTTCAAAATATATGGATGAAATTGTGATGGATTTGTATGTACTTCCCCACACTCCGACCGTCACGGGATGCATGACAATTTGTTTATTAGGACACAAAAGAATAAAATACCTATTTTAGTTGCAAAATCGATGGAGGTTTATGAATGAAAAAAAACCTTTCATGAGCGAGCGAGGTAAGAATGTGATTATTTAAAAAAAAACCTAACGATACGGAAATGATTTTTCAAGAAAACTCCAAACATTGGGACATCGTCGTCATAGTTAAAATAGATCATATTGCCAAGATCTTTAAACTAAGACATGCTTCATCTCTGTTGATGGGGGGGGGGACATTTGTACCCATCGTCCTTTTGCCGTTAAAAAAGAATTTAAATATTAGCAATAGGTACACGATGAAGAGTGGATGAAATAATCCACAATTATTTTTTTTATTTTTTTTATGGCATAGAGTAGACAAACGAACACACAGGCCACCTGATGGTAAGTGGAAACTGTGACCCATAGACATTCGCATTCACAAGACTGCAGTGCAATCCTAAGACTGCAAATGCGTTGCCAACCCTGAGGACTAAGATGGAATGCCTCTATGCTAGTCATTTCACCGGCTCTCTTATCCCCAAACCGGAACACAACAATGCGAACACTGCTATTTGGCGGTAGGTTAATGGATAAGATGGTAAATACTACCAATGAAATATTAAATTATTATAGTTTTTTTAACGACGCGGCCCGGTAGCCTGATTGGAAGTGACCCTGCCTACGAAGCTAGCAGTCCGGGGTTCGATTTCCGGTATGGGCAAATATTTGTGTAACGAGCGCGAATGTTAGTTCCTGAGTCATGGATATTTTCTATGTATATAAGTATTTATATCGTTGTCTGGTACCCATAGTACGGTCACGAGTGTTAATTTGGGACCCATTTCAAGAAAAATATGCTTGAAGTCGTCAATGTCATTTGTAACTTTTAGGAAACTCTACCTTATTGTTGTAGAATGTCAGATTGACTTTGGACCTAAGGTGGGTACCAAAGCGGTTTGGGTAAAAGTGTTGTCATTTTGTAAAAGTCATACATTTTCTAGGTGAGCGGCCATTAGTAAAAGTGGTAAATTATGATAGAATAATTCAAAATAAACATGTTTTGTTATGTAATGTAATATTCTTAAGTGCATCGGAGCTGAGATATTTAATATTCTTATCTGGGCGTACTTTTAGTACCAAAAACTGAACACTTAAATCTTGATCGGCTCCGATATTATAAAACGCTATAAACTATATACATCTATGTGTATTTCGAGGTCCTTTAAATAACTATGTAAAAATCATTGGCGGCCGCTAAAAAAAAAATGACAATATTCTTCAAACAAATTTACCCAATGCTCTTTAATCTCGTGATTGTACAATCCTAGAGCTTAGTTTTGGACTAGGGCAATTGGTGTAAAAATGTCTCATGATATTTATTTTTTTATTTTATTACGATACCAAGAAATTTGTAAAAGAGGTGTCGGAAAGACTGTGACTGTGTTTGGCTGTATTTAAGGGTCCATGCCAGGTTTATTCTATTTATAGTTAGTATTTTAAGATGTTTTTTGTACCAGCTTACAATAAAGCTGCTTAAACCGCTTAAATAACCGGTTAAAACCGATTATTGGCATTCCCTAGACTACATACGTAAACTTATGGACGTAGGTACTCCTCCACTCCTTAATTTAACTTATTCAAATGTAGCATTTTTTTTATTACAAGCTATTAAAACAACAAGTAAGTAGTGGTTTTAGTAGGGTTATTAGTTTATTTACCTACTCTTTGTGAACTTCTTATAAAAAAGATAAAAAAGAAAGACATTTGAATTAAACATTACAATAATACCAACTGTGTTTTGGTACGGAACCCTCAGTGCGCGCGTCCGACCTGCACTAGACTGGTTATTTTTAGTCTTGAATGTACAGTCGAGTTCATAAAATATTACACTTTAGTACCTTGTCCGTTTAAACTGTCATGTCATGTTGTAATTTCATGTTTAAACTGCCATTACGAATTATCACAGTAATTGGGATTGTTCATATTTTTACAATTACAACAATTCGAAAACCATTTCGAGGAATAGGGTTTTAAAGCCGTTCTGCATTATTAAGTTTTTGAAATAATTATCTATTTTGGATATTTTGACAAAAGTATATTTAACCTTTGTTTGACTTTCGTTTTCGGCTTGAAGCCCTCCTAGGTGTATCTTACACCTACTTACGGACTATTACAAGCACTTTTTCTCATTGGATATCATTTAATAGTTGTAATTTATTAGAAAATACCATCCCAAATTTAAAATAATCATGTCATCCATAAAATGTCTGCTAAATAAATAAAGATATTAAAACAAAACAATTGGGTCAAATGCAAAATTAATGAAATTGGTGTCTTAAAATTTCCTATTCTTTCGAATGAGAAAGTACAAACCGTGAGTTATTTTTTTTGGTCAATCCCTATTAAAGTGACAACGTACTAAAGTGTAGGTATACATATTTAGGAACTCGACTGTATACATAGTCTGTGTATTCTGTACAAAGGTTGACATGACACATTCTTGATTATTTGCTTACCTTGTTAGTTTTATAAGGTAACTCCAACGAACAGCTAACAAGGCGTAAAACGTTTAAGTATTTATGCAATATTTTATACGTACCATCTCCGTCAAGCGTGATCTAGGTCATAAGAGGTATGTGGGTTTTGCAGAGTTTTCTCACGATTTTTATTTATTCGCTTCGCTTGAGTTTATGTGAGTATGATTTATAGGCGGACCCTGAATTTTTCAAATCGGACCTGTGGGGCAAGTTGCCATCGTTCACGTTAGGTGATCACTGGCGACATGTGTTGTCATTGAAAAATGTATGGGAATGACGTAAGTCACGTGATATATCACTCGTTACAACTGACACGCTGAAAAGTGATCACTATCACTCTCGCTAGTGATAGGTTTGACGACTACGGTATAGTCAAATTTATCATTTTTAGAAGAAAAAAAAACTAGAGGCCCAGCGAGGTTGTAGGCCTATTCATCGTGGGCATACAACTAGGCTAGATATTTCATTTTTGACAACGCATGTCGACAGTGATCGCCTAACGCTAGCGTTACATTCGATGGCAACTTGTCTAGCCTATTTAATTTTGACAGCGCCAAGTGACAGGTGATCACCAAAGTGATCGCCTAACGCTAGCGTTCGTGAACGATGGCAACTTGTCTAGCCCCACTGTAGATAGTACGCTGCCTTTATACAATACTGCTACAACTCGAAAAATGATGACGTTGTAAAGAAAACTTTAAATAGAAAGTGTTCTGAATTTAAATTGCAACAGCGACTCATTTTGAGATGCCGCACTCTTGCATAAAGGCAACGTAGTTCCTGAGATTAGCGCGTTCAAGCAATCAAACAAACAAACTCTTCAGCTTTATAAAATTATAATTGTTATTAAACTATGTGATATACCCTATAAGTCGTGTTTTTATTTGTAGTACAAAAATATTTGGTCCAATTTCAAGAAAATACTTTAGTTTATCAGAAAACACAATAAAAGTAATGAGGGCGCCACTGTGCATCCATCCGTTCCGTACCGCCAGTAGGTAGGATATTCCGATTTTGATTCGATTTTGAATCGATTCAGCGCGAGCCCAACTCACGCTTGATCATTTTTTTTGTATTCGTTGTTTTTCTTCAAGGTTTGTGAAATACTCATACCAAATATGACACTTGTATGTTTTAAACATCTTAGACTGTTTCCGCAAAATGTCGTTAAGTATAGAATTAACAACAAGTTGTTAAGAGTTGTTGGTAATTCCGTAACTCTGTCTACTCCACTCTGGGAAGGCGTGACAGTATGTATGTATTTATGTATAAGGGGACAATCTCACACCTCTTGGCCTAGTCCCAAACTTAACTCTATATTGCACAAAAAAAAAACAATTACAAGTAATTCGTATATAAACTTAAGATTAACATGTAGAATGGCGAACTTATCCCTTGGAGGGATCTCTTCCAGTTAACCTGACCATGACTGAGGAAACTGTACGAGGAAACTAATATTTCTACAGCTAAATAACCATAAGATATACTTATAAATATACATCACATAGGTACACAAGTATACATATATATGTACGTTTTTCCGTTATACGATAGATCAAAAATAAAAATATGTCTAAATAAACATTTCACGCATGCTCTTTCTTCATTTTGATTATCTGTTAGTTAGTCCGTTGTAACAACACATCTAAAAAAAAACAACCCGCAATCTATTACGGTTCAAAAGATTCTGTTTAAAGTTAGGACGAACGTACGGACGGACAGTGTAGGCATAAGAATAGGGTCCCGTTGGACTACCCTTCAGGTAAGGGACCCTAAATATGTGCTTTTATCGATTTTTTATTTGTTTATTCAAAATGAATACATAAAAACCGGGCAAGAGCATGTCGGACCATGCTCAGTGTAGGGTTCCGAAGCCGTAACGACAAACACAAAAAACTATCTCAAATATCAACATGTATGAAACAATTTTCTATTTAAAGTTATTTGGCGCTGTCTTAGATGATTTTTAGTAGGTATAAACCCGTTAATCGCCTGTATCTCAGGAACTAATCATGTCTACTTAGCCGTGATAGTTTTCCTTTAAAATTCGTTACATGCGCTTTCGTTGAAGATTTTTTTCAGATTTTTAGTACTTGTAGTTTTGGCTGTAGGGGGGGGGGACACTTGACTCTAACAAAAAATAGCGCTTTAAAGCTTAATATTTCATAAACGGATCCCGTAATCGAAAAATTGTTTTCATAAACCCGCAATATTTTTGAAAGACCTATCCAACGACACCCCACACTATGGGGTAGGCAAGAAAAAAAAAAGACATCCCCACGTTACGTGTAGGGGAGGTGCATTAAAAAAAATATTTTTCAAAATTTTATTTTACCACTTTGTTGGCGTGACTAATATGTACATTCATGCCAAATAACAGCTTTCTAGTACTATGAGTCTCTGAGCTAGACTGGGGACGGACGGACGGACGGACGGACGGACATGGCGAAACTATAAGGGTTCCTAGTTTGACTACGGAACCCTAAAAACCGTCATGCCTTCATTCCCAGAGTGGGGTAGGCCGAGCTACAGAATCACCAACAACTCTTAAAACTTGTTGATAATTCTGTAGCCACATTTTGCAATAGGCTAAGATGTTTACCAGTGTATTAGTGACAGGCTGCAAGCCCATCGCCTAACAGTACTACAAGCCTTTCTTAGTCGCCTCTTACGACATCCACGGGAAGACATGTGGCACTATTCTAACCCAGCAACCACACGGATACAACAATTTTTATTTATTTATTTTAAACACAAATTTCTTAGGCCCGTATTTATAGACTCATCTCAATCCGTGAACTGAGACCTTCTCAATTGAGATGGTCTCGATAAGTAATCCTGGAGCTAGGATCGTTGCTAATTAATAAACTCATTTTGAGAAGCTCTTACATGAGATGATCTTACCTGAGATTGTGAGGGTAAGTACGTCTGATGACATTTTTGAACGAAACGACGAAACGTTTTGAGTATGCATGGTTTTTTAAAATATATTATGTTTTGCGTTTAGACATGACAGGTAAGATACGTGAACCATCATAAATTCGTTTTTTCAAGGTAAAATCAAGAAGCAAGTCGTTATTTTAAAAGCATTTTTTAAACTAGTTTTCGGTTTATGTATATTATCATATAAGGTGAAGGGATGGAGGCTTTTGTCCAGCAGTAGGACATTATAGGCTGTTAAATACAAATACTTAATTCCTTTATTATTAAATAATACTTTTTCAATTAAAATTCAGATGCAGTTTACCTGTTTTATTTTTTCATGTTTTATAACAGTGGTTAGCACAAGTGGTTTTCTCAGTTGTCACTCATTGATTTGGTTTGTTTTAGAGAAGGTAGAGAGGGGTTACCAAGCGACAATCCTTCTCGGTACATTCTGTAATATTATGGAATCGGCTACCGACTGGCATTAGGCAATCACAAACGGTAGACTCCCTAAAAGGCAAATTAAAGAAGTTCTGGCTTGACTCTATCTCCTAAATATCAATTATCCTCTAGGTATGTAAAATGTAGTTTATGTATGTATATTTAACTATTAATATGTATACCTATTTCTATATCTATTTATGAAGGTATTTGAATGTAGTTCTATTTTAAATCTATTTATATAAGTTTTATTGGATACTAAATGTGTTATATTCTTCTTCTTGTACACTTGTTTACTCGTTGCACAACCGTTCACTCTTCTCAATCTCTCAAGGGTTAGCTGGAAGAGATCCCTTAAAGGGATAAGTTCGCCTTTGTACATATTTCTATATTAATTGTATTGTTATGGTTTTTCTTTTGTACAATAAAGTGTTTACATACATACATACATACATACATACATACATACAATCAAGTTGCAGGCGACTTGTGTTAACTGTTCAGCAAATTAAACTGTCTGTCATTGCACCTATACACATATATGGGGTGACATAAAACCTAAATGCCACCCAATTGCACAAACATTTGTTGGTAATAGCACCGTTCACAATAATAATTTCGTCTATGTTAGCACTGGAAGGAATCCCTGCAATATTTTTGTATTTACATACAAATACTTTATCCCATTAGGACACTTCTCACTTTCCAATTACCAGTGCACTTAGGTGACATTTAATTTAATTATGTAATGTTTGTGCCAGTCTCTTCTTTAAAGTTAGGTAGTGGAAGTTATTACATCACAGTTGGGACTATCCAGATCATAGTTATCTAATTTTAAATATATGTAAACCTAAATTTATAATGCCTTACGAGGATAGAGATTTATGTTTATAAATTTAAGTTAACATATTTTAAATCAGAATCAAGTTTGATGTTATTAGTTAAGGTACCTATGCAGATACTTAAAATCTGAGAACACTGATCAAAGTTAGCCGCATTATTCATTAATAATATTAACATTCATATAATATAATATAAACGCCAAAACATACCAACAACCAATACCATTACCACAGATCCTTATTGACAAGGTGTTTATAAAAGTAGTTTATATCAGGGCTCGGAAAACGGTATTTTTTTCGAAACGGTTTCGTCTTAAATGCCTAAGGAACGATTTGTTTCGGTTTCGTTCGCAAATAACGTTATAGAAAACGTTTTTGAACAAGAACGAAATTGAAATCTTTTTTGATCCATGTAACGTTTTTAACCGTTTTTTTCCCATTTGCTGGGTTCGGTAGGAATATTACAAATATCATCCAGTCAGTTAGTATTTAGCAGCCACGCGACGCGGTTTTCTTTGCTTGTTTCTTTAGAGCTTAGATTATTATTGGACACATAGAAAGTACCATTATTCTGTGAGGAGTACATAATTGGGCGTTTTCAGAAAAAGTTGTTGGTGACGTTAGAGGAATTCCACTTAAAAAAATATTTTAGTTTACTTTATAATGTAGTAAAATCGATAATATATTAAATGAGCAACATGAAAATACTAAATTTATAATAAAATAATGACTATTTCAGTAAAAACATCCAATTTGATTTCGTTTCTGCTCGTAAGAAGTTCTATTACGCCACTCATTTTAGAACGGGTTTTAAAGAAAACTAGAAAGGTTTAAAATGTTCTGAAGCTTTATTGATAAAACTTGAACTAAAAAGTGTTCTAAAAATAATAATTATTAATCATATTATTATAATACTATGAAGTTTTATGACAAAACCTTTCCTTAACGCCACCTTTCAGTACTTTGTACTATACAATTATTGTCTTTGGAGCGATGAATGGGTAATATTATTTAAAAATGTTCTTTTTTAACGAATTATTACTTAAATAGAATGTGTTTAACAATAATAGCTTCCTAATATCTTTGATGTAATATTAAATATTTAAGAAATTCAATCACATTAATAACGGGACAGTGACGTATAGTGAAGCTCGAAATGGCGTTTAGGAACTATAAGGCTACGTTCATATTGCAATATTTTTAAACTAAAACAATTTATTAAATTAATGAATTTTAACAAGTAATCTCATGAGATCGTTGACTCATCATCATCATTTTTAACCGACCAAGAAAAGGAGGTTCTCAATTCGTTTAAAATAAAGTAATCACCTTCCTGTTTTATCATCAGATCCCGGATTCTATCTCTGATCAAAGTGCTTATCAAGACAAAACAAACGAGCCCAAACTCGATGGGGTTGCATTGTTTAATTACAGAGTTCCCGTGGGCACCTTCCGGCTTCATCTTTATACCAGCTCAATGAAACCATAATATTGAATCGTCATCGGGTTTACATACGTATTCCAAATTTCAGCCCATTCCAGTAGCGGAAAAGACTGCTTCAAAACTGAATTGCAAGAATTGACCTAAACAAACCCACAGACAGACGGACAGGCAAACATAGGTACTTTGCAAAAAATCATTTGTGTAGGTTAAATAAAATAATTGGCATTTTATTAAAATAATCTTTAAATCTCTTTATGAAACGAGCTTAAGAATTCTATTACGCCACTTTTTAGTTCTTTTAACGCGACCGTGGCGGTTTGGAGGTGACGTATCCATGCTATTCAAACATTCACATAAAATTACAAATAAACTATTGAACTTTCTTTAAATATTGCCTTTGATTCCGAATCAGCATTAATTATTAAATATAACATTATAAAAAATCAAAAACACAGGATTATCTTACCTTGTTAAAATTGGAGTCGTATGAAGAAACCTATTTAAGGTGCAAACTCCACGCGACCACTCTAAACACATTTCACGGACAAACTGCTGTCATTTGAAACCAAATGACGACTACCATAGACTAAAAATGCTGCCATAATTCAGAATTTTCATGTATTGTGGTGTTTTATTGCCAGGAACATATTAAAATACGGTCGCGTATGTGGGAAATTCCCCATGCGCTATTTCGCGGGACAGATTAAACCTGTATTTTTCAAAGAAATTTCTATGTAAACGCACTTGTTTTACGGTTTAAAATTAAAGATCGGTTCATAACTGACCAGGACACAACTGCTGACTTTTAAACAGTCTTATTTAGTACCTATTTTTTATCTAACTCCGAATGTGGCGTGGAGGGTGTGGGACACGTCAAAATAGGACCTATTTTTTTCTTATTTTGGCTTTATTTTAAATTTAATAAAGATTGATTTGCATAATTCTACTGTATTTCTGCAGTTAATAAGTTATTTAATATAAAAAAAAAACATTTGATATGTCTTCTTTAAATTCGAATAATCAGCCATGAAAGTCATGGCCCATGGGACACGACTTTTTTCAACCAACAACTTTTTCTGAAAACGCCCAATTGGTGAACACGCATCGGGATGAAAGATGAAATGAAAATGCAATCAAAACATACGGTAGGGTCGGTAGGGCAGATCTAAGATTACCTACTAAACAAGTTCATGCTTGTCGCCGCTTTGTAGCCGAACGCCGCGCGCGGCCGCGTCCCGTGGATTAAACCGGTTTTTGATAACGTTCTCGTTTCGTTTCCGTTCCGAACAAAATGTTGAACGAAGAACGGTTCGAAACGTTTTTAAAACGTTATTTTGAATAACGTTTCCGAGCCCTGGTTTATATATATGTGAGAGCTAAATATCGTTATTTCATTGTACTAAAACATTCAGCGCTGGGTTTCTGAATTCCATGGAGTGTGGAGAAAAGTTACAGAGTTCAGAAAGCTTGTTGTTACGTTATCTTATGCCTCTGAATCTTAGGCTCCAAATACTTTCATTTTGCGAAGAGAGTTAAATAGTGTAGGAGTACCTACATATTATTATGCATCAACTTTCAAACATAAAGGTCACCAATAAATAAAACTACTATTAGCATGTATTGTTTATTTCATAAAAAAGTCTCTAAGTTTTACATATTTTCAGTTTTCAAAATCAACTCGATACCTAATATTATTTGTAATTATCTGATTCACAGGTTATACCATACAAATACTCTTTATTGAACACCAAAAACACCGAAACAGAACAGTACCTTTAAATTATAGACATACAACAGCAAATTGTTAAATAGCGATCCCACTTATTATCTAACCAATAGCCATCCTGTTTTATAGCTGCAACAGGTAAAAATAACAGGATTAACCACATTTAACTTAACTAAACATATCAATTTTTTACAACTCCTATTTCTAATGATTTTTTAATATTCCCAAGTTATAAACTGTGTTATCCTTTTTTATGATTATCATCATGTTCTCCAGCAAAAATAGACCATGATGTTTGTTCACTTGACGTTATACAAATCACACAATGTTTAAATGAAATATTGCACTTCTGAAGTACAAAACTTATTGCAGCGGTTTGAGAAAACTAGGCAAAAAAATTACATGTCTAAATTTTTTCATATCATGGAACTAATCAACACACTAAACTTCACTTATATGAGGTACCCCTTTTATGTAGAACAAGACAAGACATACTGCGCTGGATCATCATAATGCAAATAATCTAACCTATAGCCTATTAGATGGTAAGTTGCGGTATGTAACTACGTAGTATGAATACACAGTAGCATGAAAAAAGTAATAAAAACTATTATCTTTACATTGAAGTAGCCCAAATGAAAATGGGGTAAGTATCCTTTTGCATGACTTTTATCTGAAGTTACTTTATTCAAAGACAATGATTGTTTTATAAGAAAGGATAATTTATATTGAATACATTAAAAACTGAATCTTGAAATGAGTAACATTGTGAATAATTTTATTATACCTGATGGACATAAATCTGTTTGGCAATTGACAAGCGAAGTCGTCAATGCGTCGGGCCGGCTGTTGAGATTCGTGAACACTGACTTCTCAAAATATCCAAATTTCACCGTTTTTAGCGTCTTGATTTTTTCCGGCGAACCTTGACATTGTTATCCAAGTTTCACATTATTGAACTGACGACAACCTACAAAACGACATAAAGTTATAAACACTTTCTAATCACTTCAAAATGATTGAAACAGGTTCACGATTAGTTTTCACAAGTAGGTACCTAGGTATACTTTTTGCACCTTATTTATGTCAGGACGCGACATTGTACATATCTCACTGTTATTACTAGTTGATTGTGTGTAAGTTTTTAAACAATTCACTCAGTTTTCATTTAAGTATCAAACAATAATAAAACTTTGCCGCCTCAGCCTTATCTTGTCTGTCACGATGATTGTCAATGTAACCAGTGTTGCCAGTACGCAACTCCAATTTAGGACGGTGTGTTATCTGAAAAAGGACCGTTTTGGGCACAAAGGGACAAAAATAAAAATTCAAAACTTCATTTATTTATATACATTTTTTAATTAATTATTAGGTAAAAATAAATCTTTGTTGGCTTATATCTTGGTTATTTTAAAGAAAATATGTTTTTTAAGACTGCGCCGAGCGTCCAGTGGCGCCCTCATTACTTTTATTGTGTTTTCTAATAAACTAAAGTATTTTCTTGAAATTGGACGAAATGTGTTTGTACTACAAATGAAAACACAACTTATAGGGTATATCATATAGTTTAATAACAATTCACCTTCGAGTTATTAACTTAACGAAAAAAAGTGGCCACCTTTTCCCGTTAAGCTGACTACTCAAAGGGTAATTGTTTTAAAGTTTGTTACGTATCCCAAAAATTGTGTTTATACTTGCGCTACAAACACATTTTGTTTGGTTCCAAGGAAATTCGTTAGTTAATTCGAAAACCCAATAACAGTAATGAGGGCGCCACTGGACGCTCGGCGCAGTCTTAACTGTTTGTGACATGAATCAGCTTTTATTGAAGCTGTGAAAAAATCATGAATATTCCCTATTACCAGTAACAAAGCAGCTTCATAGTTTGGAATATATATTTTTTTACACATATTTTATTTTTGCCTTAAGCATGCTGGGTTTGGGCTCGAATTTTTTGAGGCCCCCTGCGTTTGCCACCCCGACGCTCGTAGCCATTAGGGATACAACGGTCACTATTTTTTACGTAGTACTAGGTACGGTACCAAACAAACCAGACCAAAGATAGATAACACGACACGACTACAGATTAGATTTAAATAAATACATCAGTTTATAACAGCAATGATAAGGTTGGTTGGTACTCCTGTCAATCGTTACTAATTCGTATAGATCCGTTTCGACAGACAGCTTTAATTTAATACAGATACACTTTTATGCTATCAATATATTAAACTGAGCAGGTACTTAGATAGGTATGGTTTTGTTTTGGTGGTCACGAACTTTTTTGGGCGAAACCGTAAAGGGACGGTTACTGAAAAGGGCCGATTAAAGGACGGTGTGGTGATAAAAGGGACGGAAAACCGTCCCTTTTAGGCCGGTCTGGCAACACTGAATGTAACAAAAACACTCCCCTCCTCTTTACTTTAGCAACCCGTTTCACGAAATGTTTCGTTACTTTACTTTCATTTCAATAATTAACAAAATACTTAATTAACTTTATTGGTTTTCTAAACAACAGTAAAGTAAAATATTAGAAGCATTGTGGCTATGATGCAAAATTGTTGAATTAAGGTATTAGCGTTAGATGGGTAGGTTAGTTTAGTACCCTAAATATTAGTAGATTACATAACTAGAAATGCATTTGACTGTTTTTATGACATGATTGTTTTTTATTTATACATAATGAATATAAAATAACTAGGTAATTAATGTAAATTGTAGGTACTTACCTATGAGAAATGAGCCCGTGTGGAGGTAAATCTTTCGCGCCTCAGGGTGGCCCTAAGTATTGTTATACAAAGACATCCGGCTATTATGTTGTCGTCGGCTTGGTCGGTATCTCTCTCGTAATCTCTATACGTAATATAAAATATCTAGCACCCACAATCATTTCACTTAAACACAAGACAAAACACACAACTTTTGAAGGCAATTGTAGGTACCTATTTAGCGGCAAACTCAAACATAATATTTAGGTATTATTGTTATTGAAAACGTTTTAGGTATAAATATTTGCCTCTGAGAATGTAAAAATAACACTTTATTGTATTTAAACCGATTTATCTGATAAAGAGCACCCATATGTTCGACTATGTTGCAGTGCGTCCGCCATTTTTTCATAGTTGAGATGGTCTCAAGTCACCAACAGACCATAATCAGGATCAGGATTAGTTCCTCATACAATATGACCGTCTCATCTGATCCGAGGATTACGATTCACGTATCGAGATACGTTTATAAATTAAACCTCAGTCTTGTGACGCATCTTGTGACGGGCATCTCAGCTGAGACGAGTTTATAAATACGGGCCTTAAAGTCTCAGACTAAGTTCTAAGCTACTATACCTCATCCACGATAACGAGCTAATATAGCGGCCTCTCTTTCACAATTTTTTTTTTTTTTTTTGGCATAGAGAAGACAAACGAGCACACAGGCCACCTGATGGTAAGTGGAAACTGTGACCCATAGACATTCGCATTCACAAGACTGCAATGCAATCCTAAGACTGCAAACGCGTTGCCAACCCTGAGGACTAAGATGGAATGCCTCTATGCTAGTCATTTCACCGGTTGTCTTATCCCCAAACCGGAACACAACAATGCGAACACTGCTGTTTGGCGGTAGGTTAATGGATAAGATGGTGGTAGCGATCCGGACGGACCCTGCACAAGGTCCTACCACCCGCAAAATTTTGTATGCAGATGAAAAGGACAGAAAAGGGCAGTGGGCGTAAACAAGTGCACCTCGCTGTCCGACTCCGCTTACATGCCGTCGCTTGGAATATTTCCATTAATTATATTTTATATTTATATTCATTATTTTCTTAACGTTTAAAGCAGTGGTTTAGTTTCGACTGTTGTACTGTTAACATGTTTTGCAAATAAACAACCTTTAATTGACTTAAGATATGCAGTTGGAAATATACCCGGTCAAGCAAGATTTGCTTGGTCGTCTATAGTTAGTCCAGTTATAAGTTGGTTCCAGTTTAAATGACGAAAATGCACTTAAAACCAACCTTTAAAAACATCTATTGTTCAATTGTTATCTTCAAGTAGGGTTGTAAAACAATTACGCAGGTGTGTCGGTACGGCCAAAGTATACTGTGAACAAACAATCTTGATAGTTTTGATGTTGTTTGTCTGTATTTTACCGCACGACGTGCGTTTCTAAAATAATAATTAAATACTGTGTCAATATCACTTTGTACAATTTTTGAATAGTATTAAAAATAATTTTTTACCTGAGTGCGATTACGCACTGTACCTAATTGTATTTGGAAAACAATACACCCTACATAAATGTGTCTGGTTCAGGTAAAACCTACTAATCCTAACGTCGATTGTTTTTTGTGTATTATAATATTTTTTAATGAATGTTAGCCATAAGAATATGCGAGATGTTGATTTATTATGTATCAATAATGACAACTTAAAATTATATTGAATGTTACATATAGGAATATTAATTAAGTATATTTTTGAATTACAATATAGATGGCTTAAAAAATCTTTTATTCAATGACCAAGAAGGGTTGAGCTACTCCAAGGCTCGTGCGTGCCACACTTCGGTCGTCCCTTTGTTATCTTTTCCTTTCATATTTAGCAACAAAAGAAGTTGTAAAATCCCGCGTTAAGTGCCTTTTCGTCATTTAAACTGGAACCAACTATAACAAGCCGAGTCGCAATGTAGGCAGAAGATAATCCAGTAAACGGGCCGAGTAACAGAAAAACAATAGGTACACAAACAAAGGAGAGCAATTAATTAGGAGCGTCCGCGCGGTACAATAGACAGAGTAGACTGGTCATGTAAACCCACCCTTTGCACGTGCATCGCCCTTATCGCTGACCAATCACGTGCAACCTGAGTTTTCTAGTATTAGCTCGTTATCGTGGATGAGGTATAGACGACGATAAAAATACATTAAAAAAAACCTATAAGACTCAGGAACAACTCGCGCTCATCATACAAATATTTGCCTTAACCGGCCATCGAACCCAAAACCGCTAGCTTCGTATGCAGGAGCACTAATGGGCCAACGTGTCGTCTACATATAACAGTCATATGTAACGGTTGAGGTTAACTTTATGCGGATTAAAAGTTTGCAAAATGATACGTTAGAATAAAGTTAATAAAATGGGTAAAATGTTCCTAGTTTGCTCCCCCATACCCTGATGTATGGTATGAATGTTGGGTGTGGCAGGACAAGCATAAAAGTCGTGTAAATGCAGTTGAAATGCGCTCTTTGCGTACACTCAGATTTTAATTCTCACAGAAAAAATGTAAACAAAGGTGTTGCCGTAAACGAACAACATTTGCAGAATTCATAATATTTTAACTTTCCACAATTATAAGAAATCGATTGTCTATAAAAAAAACATATATTGTAATAAAGATTAAAGAATTTAACCTGTTGATGGAAAACTTCATTTTGATATAAACTCTTTGTTGTGTTAATTTAAAACGTGAAAACCGTTTTTTTACGCATAATTTATTTATTGCACTGGTATCACTGACTCGATACACCCGTGTTAACAAGTTGACGGCTGCTTGAAAGATTTGAGACGTTACTTCACTCGCTTCGCTTCACCATTCGTGCTCCCGTCGTAATCGCTTTCCAGTGACTCATTTATGCGATTTTAATTTCCATTATATCTCAAATTTATTTTTATATCACGGTTCGAGCGAAATGATAACTTAATATTATATTTCTTGCTGGCCCAAACTTTGAGATCCCCTGAAATGTCACTTTGACAGTGACGTAACTTTGTTTACATTTTTTCTGTGAGAATAAAAATCCGAGTGTAGTATGTGTGGTGTGAAACTGATTGATAGAGTAAGGAATGAAAAAGTCAGAGAGAAATGTGGAATAAAAGAAGATGTAGTGACTAAGATTGAAAAGGGCATGCTTCGATGGTTCGGTCATTTGGAAAGGATGGATGAAAGAGGATTGACGAAAGAGATATACAGATCGAAAGTGAGTGGACGGGTCGGAAGGGGCCGCCCTAGGCGTACTTTTTCGAGTCAAATCGGAGAAATACTGGATAAGGGCCGAATCTTAAGTACCCGAAACCGACGTGCGTGCATGACTCGATGTATGAATGTGGAAGAAGCGAAAGAAATTTGTCAAGATCGTAGCAAGTGGAAAGAAGTGGTCTATGCCTACCCCTCTGGGAAACAGGCGTGATTTAATGTATGTGTGTATGCTCCCCCATGGGTAACTATGCTCCATAGTGACTATTTCGTTTGTTACCTTATAAGTTAGAAGTGAAGGTTGATGACAAATTTACTTAAAATAATCGATGTTGATCGTCCACTTACCGCGTCAGTTGTTTTGTATGTGTTTCCATGTAAATCTTAACTCCAACTTTTTCATTTAAAGTAATAAAATAACCCGTCGGGTAACTAGGAGATAAAACTTTGAATTAAGAATAACTACCTCATGGAAAATAATATACACTTCAGAACTACTCGCAGAGAATGTTGAGAAATTAATGAATATCTACTCCTATCAGTATCACAAACCAAATAATAATCGTGCTGCTGTGTGTGCTGACGTGGGTTTAGAAAAGGGAATTGTATCTGTTTCTATATCATTTTATACAAAACTCACGTAAAATGTTCTATTTCAAGATTTTTTTATTTCGTGAGCCAACTATTACACAACTATCGATATATCTATAAAAAAATATTTCTAACAATACCTAAACTGCGACAGTTTTTTGTTTTGTCGCGAAAATCCAGGCTGATCACTAAAAAGTATAAAACAAAATAAACGTTTTAAAAAACAAAAAACGGCATTCAATAATGGAACCAATAACTTTAAAGTACAGTCCAACTGAAGTCGAGACATTTTTCCTTTTTTAAAACATTTATTTTTGTTCATTAAATACACTATGGTCAAACAAAATGTTAAAGGCGAATAACCTCTTTGGATTCACCTTGCATGACATTATGAGAATATTTATAGACTGTGCCTTTACCTCCTTAGTTTAGTCTGTGGGGACAACAGTATACCTAGACGAAACAAGTTTTTTTTTTACATAAAATGTCTTCGACTTCGGTCTGCATGTCACAACAGTTTGTCTGAAACTGTAGAAGCTATCAACTAGAAATTAGTCATAGTTGTATAATTTCCTGGTTTTAGTACAAACAGTAAGAAATTACTTTAAGGTATTTAAAAATTTGTAAACAATCCAAACAACGTGACATTGTTAAACAGCCGATCAAAACTGTTTTATCGAACTTTGACGTGTGAGTGTTCTACTTCTATTGGCTGACGGACTATATCACGTGGTTGTTTATTTTTTTAAATACCTAAAAGTATGGACTATAGGATGGGGGGTTGAAAAATGAAAGTTATTTGATTACAGCAAACGGGGTGTCATATCATAAGAAACGGCTCCATCTGCGAAACTCGAACTTTTTTAAAAAAAAAACCCTTGACTTACTTTTTGATTTATTTTTAGTTTATAGCCAAAAATGTACAAAAAAATACCGTTACCGTAAAACGGGGTGTGTAGGGATTAGGGGGTGAGTAGGGACACAACCTAAAATAACTCATAACATGTTACAAATAAGAACAAGTATTAAATGGACAATAACGTTACGTCTATTAGAAATAATTTCAGTCTTATAATTAGTCACATACTTATGCTTAATTTAGGTTGTGTCCCTACTCACCCCTTAATTTCTTTCTCACCCCGTTTTACGGTACCGATATCTGCTATGTTTATGGTCCAAATTAACTACATTTAATTTACGCGAAAAATAAAATTAAGTTGTAAAATTTTACAGTTTTGGTTCCATTTTGACTAGCCCATAAAAAATTAAGTTCATAAAAAATGAGTATTTTTCCGTTTTCCAACCATATTATCACAAATACGAAACCCTCGGCGCGCGAGTTCGACTCTCACTTAACCGGTTTTTTATTTTTAAACATATTTCTTGTTGCAGCAATGGACCCCGCGGTAGCTATGGAAGTCGCGGCGTTATCGCGGCGTCGCGCGATCGACGACGCGATTAAACACGGCGACTCCGACGTGCAGGAATTCTATAAGAACGCAAGCATATTCGTGACAGGGGGCTCCGGGTTTGTGGGGAAGCACCTTGTGGAGAAACTGTTCAGGTTTGTTAGCGACCAGTAGTTTTAATGTGACTATGGTAGCATAAGCATATCATTCTCAATTAAAGGCTCCGTCAAACTACGGGCGTGTTCTTAACGCGATGCGATTCGCGCCAATCGCGCCAATCGCGCCACGTTTTCTTGGTGCGACGCGATTCGCGTCGCACTTCTTAACTAAATGTCCGTTCCCTCACACAACACACGCTCTATCAGTATATCTATCTATCAGTTTCTCAACATCTATTATCACATCAAAATTATGTCTGACACTGCGCTTGGCGTGACGTTAAGTTGTAGGGCTAGGATCACGTCGGTGGAGTAATTTCCCCCTTTCCTAACACGACACGGTATTGGCCTTCTGTCTTATTTAGCTGAAGTAAGAGGAAGTTCCTCTTTCCCTCTTCCCTCAACTTTGCCCCCAAAAATGTTCAAAAAGAAACTGTCGTACCGTATCAGGCGTCCCATCATTCCTCTTTTATATTTTATAGTTTCTCAACTGGGATCTCCTTGAATTACCGACACTCATTTGGTCGAATGTATCATTTCATTAAAAGCGAATTCCTGCTAGAACCTTCTTGTTTTTAAGTTATTTTAAGCATGGGCTACGTAGGTCAGTGTGAAAGCCTGTCTATGAAATGAAAATCCTGCGAAGTAAAATATTCTATAAAATGAGTGTCGTTCAATCAAGGGTTCTTCTGAAATGTCTTGAAATACACCTTTAAAAGCTCTTTGTTGGACTTTTCCGTCCAGGTAATTCTTTCCATTGTGACTAAGGAGACTATTGTCAACAGATCATGCGACATAAAGCGCGTGTTCCTGCTGGTCCGCGGCAAGAAAGGACATACTCCTCAGGAGCGGCTGACGAGGATCTTTCAGGATCCGGTGAGTCACACCCTAATGCCCTGATCACACGTAGATGCGACTTCAAGGGCGAGAGAGTGCTCTCGGCCGAATGTTGGGTTCGTGTGTACCCTGTGATGAGCGCGATGGCCAGCAAGATCACCTGGTAGGATCCCCTAACTATTAATTTTGTACAGTCGCGGAATGAAAAGGTTGACCATCTTAAGATCTGTTTTTGCTTGCTCAGTACAAGTTATCAGTATAGATCTGCTTGTCGACCGAGTATGACACATTCCGTCATAATGAATGTCATTTCACTACATGGCCCTGACACTACAGATACATGGTTACCATGGTCACGCGTATAAACAACAGCCACTGTTGGTTCAAACTGAACTCAAGTTTTTATTGGTCGGTACAAAAGTGTTGCTATGGTCACGTATAAACAACAGCCACTATTGGTTCAAACTGAACTTAGTCTTTATTTGTCGTTACAAAAGTTACTGGTGCAATATTATTTCTCTCGTCTGTTACCCAGTTTAAAAAGGTAACATGTGCTTGCAACGCTTAAATGAATTTATTTGAAAACTGGTCAACCTTTTCACTCCCCGGCTGTACGTGGAGGATTCTACCAGGTGATCTTACTGGCCATCGCGGTGAGTACTGGCCCTAATTCGGCCCAGCAGGATAGCGAATGACCCTCGGACCTTGTCAGGTTTACTACATCTCACAAAGGCGGAATCATATGGGGAACAGCTGTTTCCCACTTGTCTTATTATATTCTCCGGGAATGACATAAAACCCTGTATACTGGCTAATTCTAGGAGAAACTATACTATCTCTAACTCACGACTGTCCACAGGTATACGACTCTCTCCATAAACAAAAGCCAGATTTCACGAAGCAGGTGACTCCAGTGGAGGGAGACATCACCAAAATCCGGCTCGGCATCAGCGACCAGGACTGGCATATGCTGTCCAACGAGGTATTATTAGTATTGGGGGGTTCAATTTAACATTGTTTGACTGTCCAGCCAGTTTGGAACAGACCCCTTAGAGATTGTGAACTCCTGGTAATACGATGACTAAACTCCTCTGAATGATTGTCAAATTAGAACAGCTTGACGAACTGGATGACTTCAAGGAGACTTGACTCCAATATTGGGGGGTTAGGATGGACCTTGCGTCCCGCTTCCACCATTGCTGATCTTTTGTGGCAGTGTGTTGAGAGCTCTCCGCAAATGCCTGTTGCGTCCAGGTATTGCCAGATGCTTTGGGTAGTGAGTTGTCTTGTGGGTTCATGATATGTGGCCCTAGGTAGATGCTTCTGTTGCGCATTAGTGGTCTGCATGAGCATAGGATGTGCATTGCTATCTCCTGTCTCCTAACAGAACCTGCATGTCGCGTCTGGTTTCACACCCATCCAATCAAGTAACTGCAGCATCCATGATATAGCACCAGACAACTATTTCATTTATTAATTTTCACTGCTCACGCTCTAAAATGACTCATAATAGCCATGCTCATAAATTGATGCATTTAATCCCTAGGGACTAAAGTGACACTTTACTCCCAAGGGCACTACTTTTTTTTTTAATTTCTTTAAAAGCCTTGGAAAACCAAGAAGTTTCCTGCTTCAATATGAGTTAACGAGACGGTGTTGTCAGGTGGACATAATCTTCCACGTGGCCGCCACCACCACATTCGACGAGCCGCTCCGTGTGGCCACCCTCACCAACGTGAGGGGTACCACGCAGGCGCTGCTGTTGGGACAGGACTGTAGCCGTCTCAGGTAAGGAGAATATAGACGCAGGGAAGGTTACTGTAGGGCATGCAGTATCGGAATTAAAAGTCGGTATTGAACCTAAATATCGGAATCTTGGAATTACGCAGGGCATACAATATCAGCCTATGGCCAATACCGGAATTGACATTCGGTACTGTGACTCAATGTCGGAATTTCGATACTAGTATCAGAATTGGGAATCTATTAGAAAAACACACTTTCAATTCCGATACTGATAATCGTCCGATACTGCAAGCCCTACATGTAATGCGTAGAAGGCGATGTAATTTATGTGTTGGAACTTGAAACTACTACGTTTTTTTCGATATTAGGTACAATACCGGAGTTAAAAGGTAATGAATATCGGATTTACGATATTGATAGGCCCAATATCGGAATTTAATTTCGATATTGAAGGTGTTCCGGTATTGCTCCGTCTAATCTCGGAATTGTCATATCTGAAATATTGGTCCGAGATTCCGAGATCTCGGAATTCATGCCGTAGTTACTGGGCTACCTATCCTAAGTTCGAAAGACTTTTTTCCGCAGTTTCTCTGCTCTGAAACTTCCCCGGATCGTTATAAAACTGACCTAACCTAACCTACAAGTTGTGTAGGTGTTAGGGTGGCCACCCGTACTATAATATATAGTATTGTACTATATGTCGGCTGTACGTACTGTATAATATATGAAAGACATAAAGTACGCTAAAATACTTAATTTTTAAGAACAATATAATTTCGAAATTAGGGTCTTAAAATATAGTAACAAATAAATTTTGGTCTATAAAGACGTTCCTGAAAGACAAAATGTTATTGAGAGAAGCTAGTTCGAACAAAAAATATGTCTTGAAAAATAAAGAAAATGACTGACTGCTGAGTTTCTTGCGGCGTTTCTTCTCGGCAGTGGTCTCCTCTTGGGAAGCGCTGGTAGATTCATGACGTGTAAAAGTGCCCGTGCGGCCTACTTACTGAATAAATATATTTTATCTTTTTTAAATAAAAATGTACTATATTTTTTGGTCCTATAACTCACCATGTACTATATAAATCTTGATAAGAAAGGTGGCAAACGGATGTACGCAAAACCGACGTGCATGCATGACTCGATGTATGAATGTGGAAGTAGCGAAAGAGATTTGTCAGGATCGTAGCAGGTGGAAAAAGCTTAACCTCATGCTGTTCCTCAGGTCTTTCGTCCACGTGTCCACGGCATACTCCCACGCCACGCATGGACGCATCGGTAAGGAGGTGCGGGAGGAGTTCTATCAGAGCCCCGCCTCCCCCCACACCATCATTAAGCTGGTGGAGGAGCTGAGTGAGGAGAAACTGGCTGCTATCAAACCTAAGTAAGTGTTTTAGGGGGAATTAAATCAATCAAGAAAAGCTAGGGTTAACCATGTTGTATTTATTCACCTTTTTGTATACTTTGTGCATGACTCGATGTATGAATGTGGAAGAAGCGAAAGAAATTTGTCAAGATCGTAGCAAGTGGAAAGAAGTGGTCTCTGCCTACCCCTCTGGGAAACAGGCGTGATTTAATGTATGTATGTATGTATGTATACTTTCTCCTACCACTTAACAGACGATTAGAGTGTTAACAGCTGTCAAAATGTATGAACTAACAGTTGATTGACATTGATTAACAATTAACATCGTTAGGTGAAATTAGTACTTAGGTATAGGTTCGACTCTATGAAATAGAGCCATTAAGGTTACGCCATTAAGGTCCAAAAGTGAGGAACCTTTTTTTACCGTGACTATATCTATCATGTTCTCGCTGCTGAGGTGAAATTTTACATGTGTCTCACGAGACCAAGGTTATTTACATCTCGTGTCTAGAATCACTCGCTACACTCGTTCAGTTATAGAATCCTTCACTTATTCGGGATTACACATCAACACGCAGCAGATAAAAAAAATGGCTTGCATTCACACTTGCATCAAAATTATTATGTCAACCTACGTTATAGTTATAGGATAGTCACCAGTGGTCAGCTAGAGACCTGTAGTCAGCCTCTGCCTATATTTTGTATGATTTGAAAGAATACGAGAAATATATTTCCCACTTTTTCGCACTCATATAAGTTTGACTTCTGGTCTCTGGCGGCACTGGTGATTTTACCCTAGTTCCCATCACGTACAAGTCTAACAAAATGCAAGCTATAAAAAGCCCGACTGTTGATCACCAACTTTTAATCGTTATAAATTCTAAATGATTGAAATAAAGTCGCTTCCCGCTGTCTGTCTGTCCCTATGTATCTTCTCTTCTTAATCATTTCATGACTCGATTAAATGTGGAAGAAGCGAAAGAGATTTGTTAGGATCGTAGCAAGTGTAAAGAAGTGGTCTCTGCCCCTCTGGGAAACAGGCGTAATTTAATGTATAATATGTATGTAGTTTCTAGAGCGCCACAAGGAAACAAACTAAAATACATACTTACATACAGGTGGGGCCTGTAACTAAAGCAAAAAATTAAAACGTAGATTCTACTCCTCAAACTAGACAACTTTTGTTTAGCAACTTTTTATAATCATAAAGTTTTTAGATTGTCCTTTTTTCACACAAAGTAAATAGTATTTTCAATAAAAACTCCGTTTTAAAACTCCGTCTAATTGACATCGCCCAGTCTAGTCACTCTACAGACATAATCAATTTCATAGTACATTGCGTGTTCGAATTAACTTTAAAATGTAATAAAATTCAAACCGCAAGCTTTTTTTCAAAGTCGTCAAACAAACGTTGCGTAGTTTGAGGAGAAGAATGTACATTTTTAATTTTTGCTCTAGTTACAGGCCCCATCGTGTATATAGGCTGATAAACACATGACCCAAGTCCTTCGGCAGTTGGATAAAAACAACTTTGCTCTCTTTGTTGCATAAAAAAATATTCCGATTCTCATTGTTACTGCTTCACCTATCCTATTCACTCATTATTATGTGTATAAAGTAGGTATATAAATAAAACATGAGCGGGTTTGTACACTAGTTACGATTTAACTCGGTTACTTAGAATTCATAAGTTACTGTGTATATTGATTGCGTCAATCTTCGTATTGTTTGCTTCTTTTAAATGTCTCTACGAACAGATTATTACACGAGTAATATTGACCTATTATTGGTAATTGGAGTTAGTTTTGCATAAAAGATCCCTTAGGGTCAAAGTGTACAGTGGAATATAAAACCTTTTTTGAGGCGTTTTCACTAAAACGTGTACCTCAATTAAGGAACTTTAACTATGTATTTACATACATAACATTAAATCACGCCTGTTTCCCAGGTAGGCAGATACCACTTCTTTCCATTTGCTACGACCTTGACTTTATTTCGCTTCTTCCACATTCATACATCGAGTCATGCACGCACGTCGGTTTCGGGTGCTTAAGATTCGGCCCTTTTCCAGTATTTCTCCGATTTGACTCAAAAAGTACGCCTAGGGCGCGGGCGGCCCCTTCCGATCCGACCCGTCCACTCACTTTCGATGACAGCCGCAATTTATAGCTAATATTCGTCACAAAACTGACAAAGTTAAAGTCCCTTACTTTTAGTCCTTAATTGGGGTACCGTAAAACGGGGTAAGTAGGGGTTAAGGGGTGAATAGGGACGCAACCTAAAATAAGTCATAACCTGTTACAAATAAGAACAAGTATTAAATGGACAATGACGTTACGTCTATTGGAAACAATTTCAGTCTTATAATGTTTTGCCGTTCTAAGAGGCCCGATTTGACAACTGTCACAGACGTACAAAATATAACCTCAAACATAAATTTTGTACTAAGATGACAGCTGTCAAATCGTGCCTCTTAGAACGGCATAATTGTAGTTACATATGCTTCATTTTAGGTGGTGTCCTCACCCCTTAATCCCTACTTACCCCGTTTTACGGTACCTACACGTTTTAGTGAAAACGCCCTTGAGGTTAAAAATGATATACTCGTTCCATCTTTCCTATTGGACGAAAGGCTTAACAAACTATTCAAACATTTCAAACCATAATCGTCAATTACACGGTTCTCGTGAGTGATTTAATTGATATGCTTACATATGCTAATGCAAGATTATAAGGTCATCGTAGTTTGTTGGTAGTTACGACGGCTACAAAGCTGGTGATTCCGATTTCAAGGACATTTGAATTTGAATATGGGCAAGTCAATCAATCAAATTATTCATTTGTTAAACATAGGTAACAATAATGGTACAATTCTAACACTGTTTATGAAAAGAAAATAATAAATATATGTATATTGGGCACATAAAAAAAAATACAATAATAAAATTGTCTTAACCTTAATACATTCATTTTTTATTACGGTCAAACTGGTCGCCGCTCAGCTTTATGGCTCTGAATGTCGTTGATCTTATCTGTGTGTGTGTGTGTGTGTGTTTGTTTGCGTGCGTGTGCGTGTTCGTGTGTGTACTTACGATCCAGATATTTGGGAAGCTTATAAATAATTCTTGAAATGATGCTTAAAGATAGCCATTAGGCATACAAATGTAGATTATACACCGAGGGGATAAAGCACTATTTTATGTCGCGGGCGCGATATAAAATCCAGAGTAAATGAGGGACTCCAGATTTAAGTTAATTCCTGAAACCCGCCGGGTCATAACATTGTACTGAATCTCTTTATAACCCGCTGGTTAGCCGATGGCTATAATGACTTACTTTAGGTGAGGTTTGCATGATATTATAATAGGCGTAAAGTTTTTGGAAGATATGTATATTATATTTATTTTCGATAGTCGTCATCCTAAAGATCAAGAAATTGCGGCTCTTTTATTTTTATTTCCTCTAATATTTTAGAAATATTTTTTTTAGTTATGAAGTTGACATTTGTACACTTTAATGACCGACTAGCTTGTTGCCTTCGTACTTAATGAAAAAGAAAAAAAAACACTTCTATATCTGTCATTGTCAAATCAAATCAAAGTAAACAAACGATTCAATACAACGGCTCTTTTCTGTTTGCTTGTGTTTCATGTGATCAGTGTTTTTAGAAATATTTTTAACGATCTCAGAACGAACTCCGCTTTCGTTTTGCCGCTTTGCTCTAAGACCTTTGCACGATATTTGGTCTACGATTTATTTTCGAACCCTTTGGCACTTCTTCTTGGACACCGATTTCTTCCTTTCTCGACGACTCTTGCCCTGCTTTTTGATAGCCACGAGAGCACTTTTGAATTATTTTTTTTTTTTCTTTTTTTTTTATAAGGGTATTTTATTTTATTCAACAATAATAACATAAAAAAATACAACAAAACACAATAACTGAAAAAGAAAACTAAAATTAAATAAAACTAACTCTAAATATATAAATTAACTAAAACATTAAATCTAAGAATGGCCCCTGCGGCATTGTACCAAAGATGCTGGCAGCATTTCCTCGCTGGATGGTTAAACTTATACGTTGAGCGAGGAAACTGCCAGCTCTTCGGTCTCCCGTGACGTCAATGAGCCTCTTCGAAACTTCTTTGAAGAGGCTCCGAGCGCTAGGACCCCACGGACCAAGGGTCTCGACGCCGAATGGAATAAACATATATTCTGGGCCGAGACCACTATATTTTACTACCTTCATGCTTTCGGCCGCTTCAGCTGCCGCACCTGCCCTATTAGAGGTCCGGTGGAGATGTGATGGGGCTAGCGTGTCTACACAGGTTGCATCCCACACTAGCACCCGTCCCATATTCCACGGGACCAAAGTCATTCCGTCAGGTCTCTTGCCATCATTTCTAGAAATGCCTGTCGGCTCTAAAAGAGCCGGGACCTTTATTGAGGCAAGAGACCGACGAATGATGTCGTTGAGTGCGGCGTGTCTGGAAAAGAATTGAATTGAATTGAATTGTACAATCCACGCAATGAATTCAGGCAATCCCACACGGACTGTGGAAATGGAGTATTACAAAGATTTACTTGAATTTACTTATTTGAATTGAACTGTTTGTTTACTTTGATTTGATTTGACGTTGACAGATATAGAAGTGACAGTTTTTTTTTCTATTTCATTAAATACGAAGGCAACAAGCTTGTCGGTCATTAAAGTTTACAAATGTCAACTTCATAACTAAAAAAAATATTTCTAAAATATTAGAGGAAATAAAAGTAAAAGAGCCGCAGTTCCATGATCTTCAGGATGACGACTATCGAAACAAAATATAATTTACATCTCTTCCAAAAACTTTACTTAGGTAGGTACCCAATTGGGCAATTTCGAGCATGTGGTGTGAAAACTAGTTTTACATGTTTGTGAACACTATTTGTTGTTGTTAACTTAAACAGAGGTTCTATGTTCCGATGTTTTCACAGATTTGGAAAATTCTTTTTTTTACCCCCTACTCAAAAAAACGGGTGTTATGAGATTGACGTGTGTATCTGAGTATTTGTCTTTGTACGTACGTGTGTATCGTAGCTCCTAAACAGATGTACGGATTTGGATGCGGTTTTTTTTATTTGAAAGCAGTTTCTTAGCTAGGTTAAATGAAAATGAGTTGTGCCGCTAAAGAGATATTAGCTCTGAAAGAAGGGGGAAAGGGGGGGTATCTATATAATAGTTTTTGTTGGATAGGATAGATAGTTGACCGACTATAACGAAGAACATTTAATTCTTTCAATATAACTATTGTGGGGAACTTCAACAGTTTCGTCCTACAGTTTATATAGCAGATGCCACTTTCCCAGACTCATGGTTGAGAGAGGCGATGGCTGAGATACGCGTCATACTCGTGAACGGGTGCTGTTTGTGGGGTCCGGTCTGTTCACGTTTGCAAGGACTTGTTGTTTTAAATAAATTATTCTAGTTATGGCTTTTGACGTAGAGACCTCGTCGTGTTGATCTTATAATATTATTAATTTTAGTTTAAGTTTATTGACCTTACATTTGTAATGATTTTATTAGTGGTAGTTTTAAAAATTTATTCTTTATAACTTTATTACCTTATGTAACTAACTTTACTTAGTGTAACTTAGTCTTAAGTACTATTATGTTTTTATGATTGAATAAATGACCTTCTGCTGGAGTTTCTTGCGGCGCTTCTTCTCCGCAATGATGGTCTTGTCCGAAGCGCTGGTAGACTCACCCTATATTACCGACATGTAAAAGAGCCCTCATGTGGCCTATTTACTGATTTTTTTTAATGTTTTTTTTTCTGTCTAGGCTGATTGAAGACTGGCCGAACACATATGCGTTTACGAAAGCCATCGCTGAAGAAGCAGTCAGGACCATGGCTGGGGAGATGCCGATATGCATCGTCAGACCTGCCATCGGTGAGTTCTGAAGCCAAGATGAACGTCGAGCACTCCTGGGCGAAGACGTTACGATAGCTCTTATTAACTTGACAGTAATGGCGTCATTGTTAAAAACAATACGATAACATAATTATCATATCCAGTAGAATAGAAGGTCTATTACTTGCCAGCGAAATAATCGTTGCTTTTATGCAACAGTGCAGCATCTCAAAAGGTGTCGCTGTTGCATTTCAATTCAGAACACTTTCTACTTAAAGCTTTCTTAAAAACGTCATCATTTTTTTAGTTGTAGCAGTATTGTATAAAAGTAGATGTTAGTGTAACAACATAATTTATTTATTTAATAAAACAATAAGTATTTATTTCCTACAACAATACAATCGTATCTACAATTCAAAGTTAAAAACTAAACTTATTTTAATTAAAATAAAACTAAGCTACTGAAAAATTAAAGATTAAAATAAAAATCACCACTACAAAAAGAATACCCCCTCTAGCAGGTCCGCGCGCGGCATAGTCCCTATAACACTGGCTGCATTACCTCTCTGGATAGCTAGCCCAATCCTTTGGGAGAGGTAAGAACCAGCTCTAGGGTCTCCGGAGGCGTCTATGAGCCGGGATGATAGGGCCTTTATAAATACTGTTAAATACTGTTTATTTATTTTTGTTAGTGTACCATATCGTTAATAGAATACAAAACGGACACAATCCAAAATGAGTCAGTGTTGCATTTTAAAATTAGAAGCTTTTGGAATACAATTTTTAATGGAAGAGTAAATTATTTTGGAATGTGTCCGTTTTGTATTCATTGAGCGATATGGTCATTGTGTCGTTATTTCCAGTGATCGGGTCGAACCTGGAGCCCACTCCTGGCTGGGTGGACATTAGCAGTGCCTATGGACCTAGTGGAGTAAGTAATCACCAGCATTTTATAATACACAAACTACAAACTTTACTTGGCAGTTGGAGAACTGTTATGCCCATACATCGACATAGGTCGCGGTCAGTTTACCAACACCGCAAATCAGTTTTCTGTAGGTATAAACATTTAAACCGTTTGTAACTCAAGAACCAATTAATTCTACAAAGTCGTGATAGTTTTCCTGATAAATTGATTATATGTGCTTTCATTTAACACTGCACCGAGCAAACGTCGAGCGTCCAGTGGCGCCCTCATGATTATTATTGTGTTTTCTAATTAATTAAATAATTTCCTTGCAATCAGACGATACCTTTGTGTAGCGCAAGTAAATACACAATTTATGGGATTCGTAACAAACTTTAATAACAATTACCCTTTGAGTAGTCAGCTTAACGGGAAAAGGTGGCCACTTTTTTCCGTTAAGTTGATAACTCGAAGGTGAATTGTTATTAAACTATGCGATATACCCTATAAGTTGTGTTTTCATTTGTAGTACAAAAAACTACCAACTAATTTCAAGAAAATACTTTAGTTTATTAGAAAACACAATAATAGTAATGACGGCGCCACTGTACATTCGGTGTACGCTCGGCGCAGTCTTAAGATATTTTTCAGATTTTTTGTATTTGTAGTTTTAGCTGTAGGGGGGACACGTGACTCTAACAAAAGTAATCCCTTGAAAGCTTAATATTTCATAAACGGATTAATCGAAAAGTGGTTTTCACAAAAAAAAACAACATTTTACTTTACAACTTTGTTGGCGTGATTAAAATGTACATTCATGCTAAATTACAGCTAGTAGTAAGGGTCTCTGAGCTAGGTTACGGACAGACGGACGGACTGACATGGCATAGTGTGAGTCATCCGCGTTTTTTCGGGTGCGCCGCACCGCCTGCGATCTAAGTTGCGCTACGCACCCCCTAATGACCTCTGCGCTCCTGGTACTTTATTTAAACATGCAAACTCTTTGGTTGGACGCACGGCTTGGTATATTATTGTATTGGCTTAGTATATATTTGCGGGTGGTAGGACCTTGTGCAGGGTCCGTCCGGATCGCTACCACCATCTTATCCATTAACCTACCGCCAAACAGCAGTGTTCGCATTGTTGTGTTCCGGTTTGGGGATAAGACAGCCGGTGAAATGACTAGCATAGAGGCATTCCATCTTAGTCCTCAGGGTTGGCAACACATTTGCAGTCTTAGGATTGCATTGCAGTCTTGTGAATGCGAATGTCTATGGGTCACAGTTTCCACTTACCATCAGGTGGCCTGTGTGCTCGTTTGTCTTCTCTATGCAATAAAAAAAAAAAAAAAGTAAAACGCACAAAATAGGAAAAGTACGAATCGTACCATTTTTGAGCACTGCATTAAACCGACGCGCGCGCATGACTCGATGTATGAATGTGGAAGAAGCGAAAGAAATTTGTCAAGATCGTAGCAAGTGGAAAGAAGTGGTCTCTGCCTAGCCCTCTGGGAAACAGGCGTGATTTAATGTATGTATGTATTAAAATAATTGTTTCTTGTTGCAGCTGGTGCTAGGCTGTGGCTTAGGCGTAGTTCATACGTTCATGGCTAACAACGACTCCCAAATCGACCTCATCCCCGTCGACTACGTGAACAACGCTACCATCGCCGCGGGCTACGCCACGGCCGAGCGCCACGCGCGTGGCCATCGGGACGTCAAAATATACGTCGTGGCACCCATGCGGAACCCGCTCAATTGGCGTAAGTATATCTACAGAAGCTATAATGTTTATTAATTTATTTATAGCTTGATAAAACAGAGTTTATTCACATTGGCTAGCCGTAAAATAATCTATACAAAGTATGTCAGTATAATTATCAATAGGTATCAATAGTTTGAGCAGCGAACTGAGCGAACCAGTCAGTTTACTCGTTAAGAAAGTCGTCAATAGTATAATTTATTTATCCGTGTGGTTGCCGGGTTAGAATAGTGCCACTCCATATCTTCCCGTGGATGTCGTAAGAGACGGCTAAGGGAATAAAGGCGTATAGTATTGTTAGGCGATGGGCTTGCAACCTATCACTGGTAAACATCTTAGCCTAAGTGTGCAAAATGTGGTTACAGAATTATCAACAAGTTTTTAGAGTTGTTGGTAATTCTGTAGCTCTGCCTACACCACTCTGGGAATAAAGGCGTGAGTTTATGTATGTATGTATGTATGTTATGCGTTAGATAGTTGTAGTCTGTACCCACGTGCGTGGATCACAGAAACGTCAGGATAAGTATACGTCGTGGCACCCAGAATCTGCTCAATACGGAATACGGAATATGCATGGAGTTTTTTAATTGCATTTCTTAACAAAATATGAGAATACCGTAAAAGTGATGACTAATGCCCGGTTCCTATATTCAAGAAACGAATCGTTTTCCTTACGTCTCGTTAAATTTTGACATTTGCTACGTACAAAATGTGTCAAATTTTAACGAGACGTAAGGAAAACGATTTGTTTCTTGAATATAGGAACCGGACATAAAAGCATTTTAAACTACTGATTAGACAGAAAGCAATCCAAAGTGCTCTGTGACGTCATTGTAACAGGTCAGAGGGCCCGGACAAGATGCATTACGCTAACTATCGTTTCTATTCGTTTAGTTTTTAAACCAATCACATCGCTGGCACATCACGTGACTTTTCGTATCACGTCATCTACTAGTGACGCGATTGGTTTAAAAACTAAACGAAGAGAAAAGCTAGCTAGAGTAGTGCCTTTTTTCTGGACCCTCTGTTTGTTACATGAGTTTTTATTGAAGCTGTAAAAAAAACTCGAGTAAGTATTCCCTATTGACGTATTTCTTATCAAAAGTCGTAATTTTTACAAGCTTTGTTTGTATGTAGGTATGTCAGTTAAAGTCAAATCTTGCAAGTCAATTTTGAACCAGTTCTCGTTGATGGAACGGGCTGAAATTTAGACCATATAATATAAACCCTATGATAATGCAATTGATGGTATTTTATAGCTGATCTGATGGAGTTGGAAGGTGGATAGGATCTCCGCTATAGATATAGTCACAATAGGTTAATGGACCTTAATAGGATTGAAATAGAGTCGAAAAGTGATGAACCTTTTCTTACTGTGACTATACTTAACATAGATTCACCGTGTTGGGACTTACTAATTTGGTTTTGAGAAGCAGATAATGACATTTAAAAAAACAAGTACATTCGGCGACAAACGCATGTCCAAAAAAAAATTACCCAAACATATTTATAGCGCAGATACATAACATACCTACATGAACCGCTCATTGAATACAAAACTGACACATTCCAAAAAAATTTGCTCTTCCATTAAAAAACGTATTCCAACAGCTTCTAAGTTTAAAGTGCAACACTGACTCATTTTGGATTATGTCCGTTTTATATTCAATGAACGAAACAAACGCCTGTAATCCCAGAGTAGGGTAGGCAGTGCTACAGAATTACCAACAAATCTAAAAATCTGTTGATAATTCTGTAACCACATTTTGCACAAACAGGCTAAGATGTTCATATTGTGTGTGTTTTATATTGTGACAGGGTGCAAGCCCATCGCCTAACAGTACTACAAGCCTTTATTCCCTTAGTCGTCTCTTACGACATCCACGGGAAGACATGGAGTGGCACTATTCTGACCCGGAAACCAATAACACTGCCACTTAAAATATGGCTCGATGAACTTATATTTATATTTTCTAACTGTGACAGAAGACTATACGAGGCCAACTCCATTAAACTTGTTTAATTAAATAAATTAAAAAGCACCGTATTTTACTATCTCCGGGCTGTCCGTTATAAAACCTCATTAAAAGACCTACTTAAATGAATAAATAATTAAATACATACATAAATTAAATCACGCCTGTTTCCCAGAGGGGTAGGCAGAGACCACTTCTTTCCACTTGCTACGATCTTGACAAATTTCTTTCGCTTCTTCCACATTCATACATCGAGTCATGCACGCACATCGGTTTCGGGTACTTAAGATTCGGCCCTTAAATATAAGTAGGTACGGGGTGAGTAAGGGGCAAGTAGGGACAACCTAAAATATCGCATATGTTTACTAATTATAAGACTGAAATTATTTCCAATAGACGTAATGTAACATTATTGTCCATTTAATATTTATAGCTTTATATAATGCTACACTAAGTAGTATCATTGTAGTATTAAATATGGTTAAAAAACGACTGACTGCTGAGTTTCTTATAATAAACGTTATTCTATTCTATTCTTGCGGCGTTTCTTCTCGGCAGTGGTCTCTTGGGAAGCGCCCGTAAAAAAGCCCGTGTAAAAGTGCCCGTGCGGTTTACTTACTGAATAAATATCTTTTATCTTTTATCTTTATCTTTTAATACTTGTTCTTATTTGTATCAACTTATGACTTATTTTAGGTACTTACCGTACTCACCCCTTAATCCCTACTTAAATGTATAATACCATCATGACTCAAATCTGCCTTTACCAGATTCGAACCCAGGATCGTTAGCTTCGTAGTCAAGGTCGTTTAGGTTCACTTCATCCACATTCCCATTTCGTTCACATTCCTACTTGGTCCACAATCCTACTTCGTCGACATTCCCATTTCATCCTTTTCCCACTTTGTCCACATTTCCATTTCGTCCATATTCCCACTTCGTCCACAATCCCACTTTGTCAACATTTCTTGCTTAACTAACACACGTAAAGTTAAAACAGAACAAAAATAAAAACCAAAACAAATAGAAAATAAAACATGGACGAAGTGGGAATGTGAACAAAATGGGTATTTGGACGATATGGGAATGTTGACATAATAGGAAATGGACGAGTTGGGAATTCATCATGGACGAAATGGGTTTGCTGACAAATTAGGAATGTGAAGGAAATGGGAATGGACGAAGTGAACCCAAACGGTCAGGTCGTTCACTAGCAACTCGGCTAACGTGTCGTCAACCGGACTTCTTACGATTATTTAAATCAGTTTGATATTTTGCATAAAATATACAAATAGCCAGACAGTGGAAAGTGGTCACTCACAAATACACCATACCGTAAAACGGGGTGAGTAGGGATTGTGAGGTCACAACCTAAAATGAAGCATATGTTACTAATTATAAGAAATTATTGCCCATTTAAGACTGCACCGAGCAAACGTCGAGCGTCCAGTGGCGCCCTCACTACTTTTATTGTGTTTTCTAATTAACTAAAGAATTTCCTTGCAATCAGACGATACTTTTTTGTAGCGCAAGTAAAAACACAATTTATGGGATACGTAACAAACTTTAATAACAATTACCCTTTGAGTAGTCAGCTTAACGGGAAAAGGTGGCCACTTTTTTCCGTTAAGTTGATAACTCGAAGGTGAATTGTTATTAAACTATGTGATATACCCTATAAGTTGTGTTTTAATTTGTAGTACAAAAACCTATCGACCAATTTCAAGAAAATACTTTAGTTTTTTGGAAAACACAATAAAAGTAATGAGGGCGCCAATGTACATCCGGCGTACGCTCGGCGCAGTCGTGTTAAGAGGTGTTTTTAATTCTGTAGCTCTGCCTACTGCATGAGTGTTTGTGTTATGTGTGTGTTGACTCTTGTCACTGTCATAATAATATTGCAAGGGAAAATCGAACTTGTTGTATCATGACGTGCAACGTTTCCGCAACCTTCGTCACGTCGTGTCGGTCCACCTTGTTGGAGGCCTACCGCGCCTTCTCTATATCATAGAAAAAAATACAATGTAATAGATTCCTCGGAGGTCAAGTTGATTCGGCTGTTATAGGCCACGTAATATTCATATTGACCTTTGAATCTTGTGGGTTAAGGTTACGCGAATGGCGTACAAAATACAAGGTCACCTTTGAATTGTGTTTAAACTACACAGTTTGTGGCTTACTGTGCAGTCTCTATCAAACATATCGAACCAGACAGCTGTTTGAATGTTCTAGTTTTTAAGAGCATCGGGTTACGTAATAGAGGAATTTGATTGTTTACCAGTTTAACATAATACGTAAATTTGCCGGGTTATACATTTTCCACATGTTGTTAGTCTTGTAACGTCAGGAAATGTATAACACGGCTAATTTACGTAGTATGTCAAATGTCATGTCATGAGTTTTTTTTTCGGACAAATGAAAATTTAGAATGTAATAAAAGCGGTTTGTAGTAGAACAGAATAGAATAAAATAAGCATTTGAGGAGTATAATGAAAAGTTGAGATGGGGCAGTAAGGGCAGCTACTAGATCCGTTACTGCCACGCGAAAATGCTCTTAGGAGACCTTTATTGAGTTTTTGACTGATGACAAACACAGATTTTTGATAAAATGTACAGTCAGCGACAAAATCGACCGATGTTAACGGGGCGGCGCAGCGGTACAATTCAATTCAATCTATCTATACTAATATTATAAAGCTGAAGAGTTTGTTTGTTTGCTTGAACGCGCTAATCTCAGGAACTACTGGTCCGATTTGAGAAATTCTTTCAGTGTTAGATAGCCCATTTATCGAGGAAGGCTATAGGCTATGTATCATACTCACATAAACCGAAGCGAACGAAGGCGGGTCTCTAGTTCAATTATAAAAATGACGTCCCAAAAAGTTTAATTAAAATTAAAATCGGATGATAGGTACTTACCTATACAAGCAAATTAAACTGCTAATTAGAAAGGGTATAGGCACATACCATAACATGTTGGCCATATAAACTTCATGTTAAATTCTGTTTTCCTAAAAACAAATGCGAACAAATCTTTGTCACCCTGGTTATTTTTCTAGCTATTCAAAAAAATATTGTATATATTATTTTTGTTACATGAATCAGCTTTTATCGTAACTGAGAAAAAAGTCATAAATTTTCCATATTTCGTCCATTCTGTCAGTTTTCAAAAATCGTTTATATACATACACATATTTATATTCGTAGCATTAAATAACTTGTCATCAAGGCTGATTTCAAATAGTATTTTCATAAACAATTAGGTACTACTTAAGATGATGAAGATGCTATATTATAGTCACTTGAAATGAGCCGAGTAAGGTAAATTGTCAATAACTGGCCACTTTAGAAAGTGTCATTTAGTTACTAGCCACCAAATTTCTTACTGACGCTGTTAGTAAAGATACTTGGACAGTACTCCGGGTAATAAGTAATAACTCAAGATCTAGGTATTCTAGTTTAATCGCAAAAATGTGAGCAAATATCTTTCTTAACTCATTTTATTGCAAAGTGGCCAGTTACCGGGGGGTGGCCAGTTACTGACCCTACATAGCATCTTTGATTGTCATTGACATTCAGATGGACAATAAATTAACTTCTGTATTCCTATTTCACATGTCACAAGGAAATTTAGATACAAACATCCTGTGTGCAAAATTACGTCATTGCTCGAGCCCTGCCGTTCGATGTTAATAATAAATTGGTTTGCAGGGTCCCTCCTCAACATTATGTACATTAAGGCCACGAAGATCGCTACTCCGCGCGCCATCTGGTACAACTTCGACTACCGCACTAAATACCGCTCCCTCTTCCTCCTTCTAACATGGCTGCTCCACTACATCCCTGGCTACTTGGCAGACGGGGCACTGGTTCTGCTGGGGAAGAAACCAAAGTAAGTACCTACCTTAAAAGTTTGACTCAGCTGAAAACCAGATTATGACAAACAATAATTCGAAGAAACGATGTGTTAGGACATACGTTACGTTACGTTGGGGGGGTTACTAGGGGGGTTATTAGGGGTTTTAGGGGTTATTAGGGACCTTGGATAATTTGTAAGTATTACAATACCTACTGCTGAACCCCTCAGAGTAGGTGGGGCGACGATTTTCGCAAGGTGATGATGATGATAATGATGATGATGATGATGATGATGATGATGATGATGATAATGATAATGATCATGATGATAATGATAACGATGATGATGATGATGATGATGATAATGATAATGATCATGATGATAATGATAACGATGATGATGATGATGATGATAATTGTGATGATAATGGTGATTATGACGATGATGATGATGGTGATAATGGTGATGATGATACTAGCTGTCCCGGCACCGCCCGGGTGTATTTTATTTCATACAAGTATACAGGGTGTTTGGCAGTCGGGTGTAGGGGTTTTAAGGGATGATAGTAAGGATCATTCTGAACATTTTTGACCATATTTACTATTATGCTAAGTTTCACGGTTTCCAAGATATTGATCATTTTAATAGGATTTTTTGTCATTTTTCCTTATGTCCGTGATACGAAAAACCCCTTAATTCAAGTATTAATTTAAAAAAAAAACAGTGTTTTCTTGCATGACTTGAATCACTATGAAATAAGGAAGTTTTAAAGCTACATGCCATTTTTTTTCTTTACAACTTTTTGAGTAAACGCGCAAGAGTTACTTTCTCCATACTAAGAGAACCCCGCGTTTGTTTTTCACCAAGTATGGAAAAACCAATTTTGTGATGTTACTCAAAAAGTTGTAAGGAAAAAAAATGGCATGTAGCTTTAAAACTTCCTTATTTCATAGTGATTCAAGTCATGCAAGAAAACACTGTTTTTTTTTTAAATTAATACTTGAATAAAGGGGTTTTTCGTATCACGGATACAAGGAAAAATGACAAAAAATCCTATTAAAATGATCAATATCTCGGAAACCGTGAAACTTAGCATAATAGTAAATGTGGTTAAAAATGTTCAGAATGACCCTTACTATCATCCCTTAAAACCCCGACACCCGACTGCCAAACACCCTGTATATCTAGGTACTTACTTTACGACCTCTATAATACCCGAGTTGTTGGAAATTCTGTAGCTCTGCCTACACCCACTCTGGAGAGGCGTGAGAAATGTATGTATGGATGTATGTCCAATACCTACCAAATACATATGTACTTAATAAATGTAACAACTGTGTTTTGTTGTTACACACAATAAAGGCCTACATTAATTACCGTGTTTTTTCCCCAGAGTAATGAAAATCTACACAACCGCGTACAACCTCTCATCGGTCCTCTCATTCTACACGTGCAACCAGTTCGATTTCCATGACGAGAACCTGGAGGGCCTCCACACCAATCTCTCTCCCACAGATAAGATAATCTACAACTTCGACATACCCAAGATAGATTGGAAAGAGATGCTCGTCCTTTGGGCTATAGGTCTCCGGAAATATATAGTCAAAGACGGTCTTAAGGATACAGAGTATGCTGTGAAAAAGCAGGCTGTGTTTAGAGTTCTTAATTATATAGTTTTAGCTTTGTATGTGTATGCGCTTTATAAGCTGTGCTCGTATGCATTTTGGTTTGTTACTTTACTTCATTAATTAATAAAGTTTTTACGTGTGTGTTTGTTTTTCTTCTGGCCGTCTAACACCCATATAGAGATAATAGTAGATTGTTCAACAAGGGACTAAAACTAGCCATAATGACACGAGAAGTTACCTTTTACTTTTAGTGTCGTACTTATTTGGCTATTCGTCGTAAATTAATTATTTCTAACTAAGGTTAACTGGAAGAGATCCCTTAAAGGGATAAGTTCGCCTTTGTACATCCCTGTTATAATTTTGTCTATGTTATCATTGTTATCTCTTGTTTGTAAAATAAAATGTTTACATACATACATACGAGATGTTTAGCCACGCGGGTTGTTTAGTCTCGCGTTAAACACTCTACTTTTCACTTTGAATGCGAGAAAAAAACGACGTTCTATACAAAATTACAATATATTTTATTTCATACAAACTTTAATTCTCGTCTCGTTTGCCTTGGCGATGGAAAATCACCTTAACACCCTTTTTTGTCGGGAGATATAGCAGGAAATACGCATTTCTCAATAAAATATGAAAATACAGTAAGATAGAGATCACCAAAAGTGAAATGAACACCGGGCAAGAAATGCCGATGATACAAGCATTTTAAACTGCTCATTAGGAAGTAATTAGATAGAAAAATCCACTATGCCTTGTGACTTCATGTAACACATCAGCCATTTAGACTTCATGTAACACATCAGCCATATAGACTTCATGTAACACATCAGCCATATAGACTTCATGTAACACATCAGCCATATAGACTTCATGTAACACATCAGCCATATAGACTTCATGTAACACATCAGCCATATAGACTTCATGTTGTACGTTTATATTAATTAATTGTGAAGATGAAAACAAAACACCGGCTAACACTATGCAATCTTTTTTAATTCTCTACCACAGATCTACATATTACGTGTCACGTCAAAACAAGATGAAAGTAAATTTAGGCACAGACAACGAGTGGTACCCTCTGCAGGTCATTAATACGGTTTCTCCTTCAACATACTCCCCCCAAAAGGGCAGGACTGTCCTTTTTCACATCGGGTAAGGGGCAGAGCTTCGAAGTAGTACGTGTAAATACTCCTGACACAGTGCGTACGTCATATGTACGAGTCAAGTGGTCTGATCCAGGATACTTATGTGCAATCCGTCCCAATAACCATTTGCTTGGTGGGAATCTCTGGTCTTTAATGAGTACAAGGTCTCCTATATCAAATTCTAATTTCCTGGTCTTCCACTTAGGTCTCTCTTGTAGTCTTGTCAAATACTCAGTTTGCCATTTTCTCCAGAACACTTGCAACATTTTCTGTATATTTTGCCAACGTGACAGTGAATTTGTTTTATGTGATGTCAAATCTCCCTCTGGTATTGTGATCAACGGTTCGCTTACTAAAAAATGTGCAGGGGTCAAAGGTTCCAAATCATCAGGGTGATCACTTATAGGTGATAAGGGTCTTGAGTTTAAGCAGGCTTCAATTTGGACAAGGAGGGTACTCAGTTCTTCAAAGGTAGGTGTTGCACCTCCAATAGTCCGTTTCAGGTGAAATTTAATACTCTTTACGCCCGCTTCCCATAATCCTCCGAAATTTGGTGATCTTGGCGGAATGAATCGCCATTTGGTGCCTTCAGAATCAAGAAGTGCAGCAAGTTCCTCGGGTATACTAGCTTTACCAATTTTCCATGAGTTGAGTAGTTCTTTGCTAGCTGCGACGAACGTCGTCCCGTGGTCGCTCCACATCTCCTTGACGAATGCTCTTCGCGATACAAATCGTCTAAATGCTGCCATAAATGCTTCCATAGTCATATTACTCACACACTCAATGTGGATGGCCTTCGTCACCATGCATATGAATATGCTAATGTATGCTTTGGTGGATTTTGATCCTCGGCCTGAACTCATACGTACATTTATAGGGCCTGCGAAGTCCACTCCACTGACGAGAAATGGTCTTGAAGGCTTCACTCGTACCTCAGGTAAGTCACCCATAAGTTGCGTTCTCGCCATCGCTTTTTGTTTGAAACAGGGTACACAATTTCTTACGAAGGTCTTGATGGTGTTTCCAGCATTGATTAACCAGTACTTCCCTCTCAAGTAGGTTGTCATTAATTGGGGCCCTCCATGTAATGTTTTCTTATGTGCATCATTTAGTAAAAGTTGTGTAAGTACATTCTGTTTAGTCATTATTATAGGATGCTTTTTCAAGAACTCTATATCTGCATGTCTCAGTCTACCTCCAACTCTTAATACTCCTTTGTCGTCAAGAAAGGGGTTAAGTGCAAGCAAACGACTCCCCTTTTTTAATGGTCTGTAATTTTTCATAGCCTCAAATTCATCTGGATGTTCCAATTGCTGCGACAACTTAATACAAATGGTAAGTGCTTCTTCACGTTCATCATGTGTTACATATGCAGGTAAATTGTCTTTATTGATTTCTTTTCTTTTCAGGTGCAGCCATCTCATACAGTAGCCAACCACTGCGGTAAGTCTCTTCAATGATGAAAATCTCTTTGTCAAGTTCACTATAAATTTTTCTTCAACGTCTGTTGCTGTAATGTTACAACATTTAATGTTTTTTTTCTTTTCCAGGTCAGTGTCTTCTGCTTCACAGGTATGTATGTTCAATTCTCTTTGGTGTAAAAATGTTGGACCTTTTAACCATAAAGTGTTTTCTTTTAGTTTTTCAGGTGCTACTCCTCTCGATGCAGGGTCTGCCGGGTTCTCTTTGGTGTTCACATATGACCAAGTTGTCTTCAAGGTGTTATTTATTGTTATAACTCTGTTCTTTACAAATGGTGTCCATTTTAACGGATCTCCAAGTATCCAAGCTAATGTCACTTTGGAATCAGTCCATGCGTAAGTATTCTCTGTTTCAATTCTCATGGCTGTAGCAACTTGTTTCAATAGTTTGCTTAACAACTCTGCAGCACAAAGCTCAAGACGAGGCAAGGTAAGTTGTTTCAATGGTGCAACTTTAGTTTTTGCCATGATTAAAGCCACATGTACTTTTTCATCTGATTGGATTATTCTGCAGTACACAACCGCGGCATAAGCGGCCATAGAGGCATCCGCAAATCCATGTAACTCTACAAGTTGGTTCGTTTTTGCTGTCCCAATCCATCTCTCTAGCTTCACTTCTGCAAGACTCTTTATTCCATTACAGAATGACATCCACTCCTTTTTCAGGTCTTCTGGTAAGTCTTCGTCCCAAGATAACCCTTTTGCCCACAATTTTTGCATGAAAATCTTCACTTTAACTATAGTTGGAGCCAACCATCCCATTGGATCAAACAATGATGCTATAACAGTCAGAATATTTCTCTTAGTTACTCTTTTGTTAAGTAAAGTATCAATTTTGTTCGCTACTAAGAGTGTGTCTTCATTTGCATTCCAGGTGATACCAAGTGTTTTTATAGTCTCTTTCCTGTTAATACCTATCTCTGTGCTCTTGGCTCTCTTCTCCATCGGTACTGTATCCAAAAACTGTTTGTTATTTGAAGACCATTTTTGTAGCTCGAAGCCTCCTTTTCTCAATACATGTATTAGTTGTCTCTTCGCTTCTAAAGCAATTTCTTCTGTATCTCCCCCGGACAATACATCATCCATATAGAAAGAATTGTTGATAATTTCACGTGCATGTGCATACTCTTCGGTGTTGGCTTCATCAATTGCTATTTGTCTTAGTGTTTTAATTGCCAAGTATGGTGCACATGCTGTACCGAAAGTCACAGTAAGTAACCTGTACTCTTTAATCTCTTCATCTGGACTAAACCGCCATAATATTCTTTGGTAGTCTGCATCTTCCTTCTTTACATTTATTTGTCTGTACATTTTGATCACATCTGCTACAAAACAGACTTTGTACATTCTCCACCTCATCAAAATGTCTCTTAACTCCTCTTGCAGGGATGGTCCGACTAACAGCTGATCGTTTAGGGCAACTCCATTAGTTCCTTTACAGGAAGCATCGTAAACTACTCTCACCTTAGTAGTGTCCTTGTCTTCACGTACCACTGCGTGGTGTGGTAAATAGACGGCTCTCTCATGCTCGCTCGCTCTCTCGTCATCGACTAGCTCCATGTGATGTAACGTTAGGTACTCTCTCATGACCTCATTGTATGCTTCTCTCAACTCTTGATTCGCTGACAGTCTTCTCTCGGTACTCATGAATCTTCTCAAAGCTATTTCTCGTGAATTCTCTGGTAAAGTAGGTATTTCACTTGTGAATGGAAGTGTTACAATATATCTCCCATTTGGATCTCTGGATAAAGTTTTCTCGTAGATTTTCTCAGCTCTTATTTCATGTGGTGTCAGAGTGCTGCTCATCTCTGTCTCTAAACTCTCTGCCTCCCAGAATCTCTCCACCATTTTCTCTAATGTAACATTTAGATGCATAGTCTTGATCTCTCTTTTGCCATTAGTTGTGGAACCCCCTGATAAAATCCATCCCAAGCGTGTTTGTTGTGCTATGGGTGAACCAGATTCTCCTTTAACAACTCCACTCATCAACACGTCTGTGTAGATGTTTACTCCCAACAGCATATCAATATTGCCAGGTGTATGATAAGTCGGGTCTGCTAATGACAAATGTTGTAGATGTGCCCAGTTCTCTAGGTTGACTTCAGCGGTAGGCATCATATCAGTAACATGCTTCACAACAAATGCTGTACACTCTCTTTTAAAGTCGTTGTTGAATCTCGAATAAAGCTGTATGTCAGTCGCATATTTGATTCTAGTAGACATTTGACCGACTCCTGTTACTAGCCCATCAGCTGGTTTTCTGGGTAGTTGCAGTCTCTGTGCAGTAGCCTCGCTGATAAAAGACTCTTGTGAGCATGGATCAAGTAGAGCTCGTACCAATTGTAAACCTTTTCCAGTTTGTATGTTCACTAGTGCGGTGGCCATCAGTGCAGTATGACCTTGTGTTACTAGGTAATTTCTCATTTTTGGCACTTCAGATGCTTCTGTCACTGTGTTTGAAGTATGCGGTGGCACTGTTGCTTGATTGGTTGGATTTGCATAGTGTAGCATTGTATGATGTCTTTTGTGACAATGATGACAGGATACCTTACTCTTGCAGTGAAGAACGTTGTGTTTAGGTGACAAACAATTGAAGCATAACCTCTCTTTTTGGACATGTTGTACTCTTGAGTTCACATCCAAATTTGCAAACTCTTTGCATAAAAACACTAGGTGAGATTGTTTGCAGTAAGTACACTGCACATTTGCAGAAGTTTGTTCGGAAGCTCGGTTAGTAAGAAATGATTTTTGTCTAACTATAACTCTGTCCTTCGATTGTTGTGGTTGTGGAACCATTTCTAATACTCGAAAACGTGTCTCCAAAAATTCTTGAAACTTCAGTAATGTAGGTAGCTCTTGCACAGGTAATGTACCAATCTCTTCTTCCCACTGTTTGCGTGTCTCATCATCTAATTTATTTAGTATCATGTAAATGATGATTATGTCCCAGTTGTCCAAAAGTATGTCATTGTTTTTCAGGCCATTTAAGCATTCTTGTGTGGTGTCTAGCAGCTCTTTGATAGATTTAGATGTTCCTTGAATAATTTTCTTTTGATTAAATAATCTATTTAAAAATGTATTCACTATCATACGCTTGTTATTATATCGTTTGTTCAGTGTTTCCCAAGCCACTTCGTAATTTTTATCAGTTATTTGCAGGTGTCTCAGCAGTTGTTCGGCCTCTCCAGTAATGCTGCTCTTCAGGTAACGAAGTTTTTGAACTTCGCTTAGTGTCGCTTTATTGTGTATTAGCGTTGTATAAAGATCTCTAAAAGAAGTCCACTCATGGTAATTTCCTGCAAATTGCGGTAGATTGACCTTAGGTAACTTAACCTCGTCGCTAAAACTCGTCTCTGCTGCGGGTCGCAGCTCTTGGGTAACATTGCCACTAAATCTCTCTAATATGTCCACTAAGTCTGCTTTAATGTTGATGTACTCCTCTTCACCGTTCATAAATGTGTCGTCTGCAAAGTAATTGTACTTTTGTTTCTCCTCTGATGTGACTAATTTTAATATTTCAAAATGGTTTACTCTAAATTTTTTCCAATATTCGTCTAATGTGTCTATTTTCGTTTTTACATATCCTTTCGTAATGCGTGTTTTAGGTGATTTTTTAAAGTTCACTCCAATATTCTTGATTAATAAAAGCGACTCTTCTTGTTCCGAAATTAAATTCTCCATTTTGTTTTTTGTTCATGTAGGTTAAAATGCACGCGTATGTAACTATTTAGTCATTCACAGTAGTAAAGACGGTATAGTTCGTCAATTCAGCACTCAAATGATGTAAGTTCACTTTATTAATATGTTGTTTCAATCTACTAAGTCCATAACGACCAATTATTCACGGTTTCTTTGACGAAAATAGGTTATGATTTATGCCGGCACGTGATGCAATGTAAAGTTTTTGTTCAATCACTTATTTAAACTCTTTATTTGGTATTGCACATTACACTATGTTCGATCATTAGTTATTTATAAGTCTTATTTATGTAAAATACGACCACTTTGTACTGTAATGTTCTAAGTTCGTATCACCAGTCTCATTGTTGTTTTGTTCACCACTCACAATACACTCACTCAAATTGTTTATAAACAGTCACTGAGTTCAATTTGTATCACTATTCGGTTCGATTGGACCACTTTGTACGTTTATATTAATTAATTGTGAAGATGAAAACAAAACACCGGCTAACACTATGCAATCTTTTTTAATTCTCTACCACAGATCTACATATTACATGTCACGTCAAAACAAGATGAAAGTAAATTTAGGCACAGACAACGAGTGGTACCCTCTGCAGGTCATTAATACGGTTTCTCCTTCAACACATGTAACACATCAGCCATATAGACTTCATGTAACACATCAGCCATATAGACTTCATGTAACACATCAGCAATATAGACTTCATGTAACACATCAGCCATATAGACTTCATGTAACACATCAGCCATATAGACTTCATGTAACACATCAGCCATATAGACTTCATGTAACACATCAGCCATATAGACTTCATGTAACACATCAGCCATATAGACTTCATGTAACACATCAGCCATATAGACTTCATGTAACACATCAGCCATATAGACTTCATGTAACACATCAGCCATATAGACTTCATGTAACACATCAGCCATATAGACTTCATGTAACACATCAGCCATATAGACTTCATGTAACACATCAGCCATATAGACTTCATGTAACACATCAGCCATATAGACTTCATGTAACACATCAGCCATATAGACTTCATGATAAATTATGTTTTGCTAGAAATAGATAGGGAATCTTTGTTGGCTTATATCTTGGATATTTTTATCTCTATATTGTTACATGAACCAGTTTTTATTTAAGCTTCGAATAAAAATCATGAATGTTCGCTTATTTCGCGTCACTTTGCCAATGGAAAAGCACCTCAAAACTGTTTTTTTGTTAGGAGATATCAGGGCAGAGCTACTGAATTACCAACAACTCTAAAAACTTGTTGATAATTCTATAACCACAGTTTGCACAATCAGGCTAAGATGTTTACCAGTGTATTAGTGACAGGATGCAAGCCCATCGCCTAACAGTACTACAAGCCTTCATTCCCTTATAATAATAATAATAAAGCCATTTATTTCCATATAAACATAAAGTGAAGTAAGTTACAGTTCACTTACATAATTCTGAACTTTAAATTGGTAAACGTTCAACGTGTATGTATGTATGTATGTATGTATGTATGTATGTATGTATGTATGTATGTATGTATGTATGTATGTAAATTAAATTCAAATATTCGTAATAAAATCCATTGAGTTCATGCATAATTAAGATTAAATTAAATAAACGTAATAAAATTAAAACCATTCAATAAAATATAAATAACAATAATTAACACATTACTTTAAAATTTAAGTTGTTTGAAAGTTAGTTTTTGGGGACCCAAGTTAGGGCAAAGGCCTTCTTACCCGCCTCTTACGTCATCCACGGGAAGACATGGAGTAGCAAGAACACGGGAAGATATAATTACGAAATATAACTGTCAAAGGGATAATCCTACATCAAGAGAATCATAGTAATCATAGTAGTTATCTAGGTCATTCAAGCATCTAGATCAACAAGGATATAAGTACGTAAGTAAGGTCATCACTTGGCCCACTTCTGTAATTATTTCAAACATACAGCAACCGGTTATAAGTTATTATAATTATTATAGGGAAATAGCAACTACATAACCTCGGAACAAACAGCCATTGATGTTTCCTATATAATTTAAGTATTTATCTGACGCGTTAAACTGTCTTCTTTTTTTAATAATGGCGGTCCACTTATTCCGCCAGTGTCAAGTGAGTAGAGTACTTAAATCAGTAAATAGAATAAATCAAAAGTACAAAGCCGGACTTCTTTCAATCCGCCATCTTCCCGGCATTTTTTAGGTAGTAAGTGTATCGTTGTATTTATATAGATTTAGTTAATGTATTTTCTAGTTTTTTAGTCTGCAAAATTTTCGTGATTCAGCTTTTTTTTATGGTTTCGAAGACAAACGAGCACACAGGCCACCTGATGGTAAGTGGAAACTGTGACCCATAGACATTCGCATTCACAAGACTGCAATGCAATCCTAAGACTGCAAATGCTCTGACTAAGATGGAATGCCTCTATGCTAGTCTTTTCACCGGCTTTTAACAAAACAATTGACAACATTTCATTTTGGTGACACCTGCAAATTACTATACGAATCGAAAGGGTTTTGCCTCCTGAACACGGCAAAATATTTATTTAGATTTATTTTTCTTTATTTACAAAATTACAAGTAAGTTAATAAAAATATCGAGTTTTACCAATACTATGCCTGAATAGATATAATACCATTGCCTTTTTCACGAGAAAAAAAGCTGTCATACTTCAAATTTGACATTGACACTATTTGCAGATGGATAGATACTTAGGGCCACTTGCACGCAGAATTTAACCCTGGGTTAAGGCACTAACTCGAGTTAGTAGACGTTAGATTCATACGAAAACTTTCATTTTAACTCGAGTTAGTGTCTTAACCCAGGGTTAAACTTTTCGTGCAAGTGGCCCTTAGAGAATTATCGGTTGACATGATACTTTTTTATATACAGATTGGACTAACGTAATATGTCCATTGTGTCGTAGAAATGAAGTTACGCCCTTTTAGAATAAGTACATCTTAATAAATTAATAATAAAATAATTAGGTACTCATTCTAGAGAAAATTTAAAACTATTAGTGTCTTCCTCCTTCCAAACAGTATCTATAAAACGAATAAAATCAAAGTCTTGAAAATATGAAATCTTGTCAATTGTAACGATGGTTGAACTAAAGGTGCCAACCGAAAACCAGCGCTGTGGTCCCCTGACAGCATTATGCTGAGTTGGAATTGGAACCTTTTGGCACCACAACTCGTGCATTATGTTTCTAAGTGTGTTGTTCATTTTATTTTTTTGGTGTCAAATAAATTTATATTCTATTTTATTCTATTCTATTCCCTCCCCGAAGGTTACCGGAAACCGCGTTAGAGGGGATAATATTTTTTCAGATTTTATTGTGCCTGTGACATATGTCATTTGGCAAATTTGCGGGTGGTAGGACCTTGTGCAGGGTCCGTCCGGATCGCTACCACTGTCTTATCCATTAACCTACCGCCAAACAGCAGTGTTCGCATTGTTGTGTTCCGGTTTGGGGATAAGACAGCCGGTGAAATGACTAGCATAGAGGCATTCCATCTTAGTCCGCAGGGTTGGCAACGCATTTGCAGTCTTAGGATTGCTCTGCAGTCTTGTGAATGCGAATGTCTATGGGTCACAGTTTCCACTTACCATCAGGTGGCCTGTGTTCTCGTTTGTCATCTCTATGCCATAAAATAAAATAAAAAATAGAGATAGCGCTAAAAAAAAATCCCGTGTTGCCGGGGTATGGAAATCTATTAGATTTGCCAGTGTCTAGTATTCGATTCTTGGTTAGTCGATTGATATGGTGCTAATTAGAATCGTTTTTTTCGATTATCGATAAAGTTTATCAAGGAAACGTAATCGATTTAGTAACCTTCTTTATCTTAACATAGTATAAAATGAAGTCGCTTCCGCTGTCTGTTCGCTTAACATCTTTTAAACTACTCAACGGATTTTAATGCAGTTTTCATCAATAGATAGAGTGATTCAAGAGGAACTTTTATAATGTAATAGATTCTGGTTTATGTACGGGTGTTACAGAAAATACACATAAACCGAAGCGAAGCGAGGGCGAGTCGCTTGTCTGTAATAAAGTCAACTTAATTTAATTTACCTTCCTACTATAAAATAAGATATCACGCTAGAACTATTGCCATTGTAATGGTCAGGTCTGGATGCCAAACAGCAGTGTTCGCATTGTTGTGTTCCGGTTTGGGGATAAGACAGCCAGTGAAATGACTAGCATAGAGGCATTCCATCTTAGCCTCAGGGTTGGCAACGCATTTGCAGTCTTAGGATTGCATTGCAGTCTTGTGATTGCGAATGTCTATGGGTCACAGTTTCCACTTACCATCAGGTGGTCTGTGTGCTCGTTTGTCTAATCGATGCCATAAAAAAAAATAAAAAATAAAAATAGATACTTAGGTGTTTGTTTTTGTGTAGTAAAACCAAACCATAGTTAGTACAGATGTAGTGAATAATCCTTTCCCATCGTTTTTGGTCGGATAACTTCGTATTTATCATGCTTTCTCAGTTGGCTTATTGATGGGTACTGAAGCTAATTGAGAAAGCTAGATAAATGCGAACTAACCCTCCCATCGCTTTGACTGCCATAAGGTAAAACACCCAATTATCGACACTTTAACGTCGAGATTCGAGCATTTTTTAAATATCTGGTTTATTTGTGATAATACACGATTCTTTAATGCACTGGGTAAAATTTTAGGGTTCATTCTATATTGTTTTAAAGTAAAAATAAGTGGTTACGCCACAACTAGCAGAAAGCTTCATATTAAATTCTTTATTTGTATTTTTGCGCGCTCGTTGATTGTCTCAATATGATCAGGTATTTAACTGTTCGTAATGTTGGTAATCGAGGGTCTTGCCTATGAAGCGTCGCGAGCGCCCTCTAGTCAAGATAAATCCACCGTACGACGGACATCATCAAATCTCGTGTCCGTCTTTTTTTCGTTAATTATCCGGCCGGGTGTGGTGTGAGATACAGCAAGGATCTTCAGGAGAGCTGGCATTACTCGCTGGTGAGTACCTGTTCGCTATTTTTGACTATTCACGAGGGCGAAATCATGTTTTAAGGTAACTGAACCAGTGCACCGCATGAAGACGCTTTCTGCTAGCTTAAAGTGATTATTTATTGAAGGACTGATTCGAAGGGTAAAGCTGGTGGCGTCTACATAATTATTGGTCCTTCGAACCGGATTGAATTCGGTACTTTGTAAATTGTGTTATCGAATAGTGACCGTTTCGTTTCGCCTGTAATAGATATATTAATCAAATAGCGACCTTATTACAAGGGGCATATGGTTTACCCGAGCTGCACATTATATCTTGGTAAACATTGTTTTTTGTAGAATTTAAATCTTGAATGTTCCTTGCTTGAAATATATACTAAATATAATTAATTTCACGCTAATACTAAGTTATAGTTACCCCGGATTGCGCAAATACATGATTTATATTCATCACGTTTATTTCTAACAAAATAACGGTACTTGTGCATGATGAAATTTCTAGCGCGTAGGGTACTTACGTTCACAGAGTAGTAGGTGAGGTGATCCCTTCCTTTTCATATTATTTAACTAACAATTGCATTTTGGTATTTAATTGCTCAGGTATTATTAATATAAAATAATTATTAGCACAAACTTTAATAGGTTCAGACACAGTAAATTGTTCTGTGTTAAGTTGGCTGTACGTAACTGAGCAATTGATACGGCTATAAATTGTAGTTTAATAGGTATTTCATTAATTAAGGAGGGTCACCTGACGCTTCCTGTGATTGGGTATCATTTAAATAAAATAAAAAGGTTAGAGTTAATTTTATTGCTGCAGTTGCTTACACCGTTAGTGGTTTGTTAAATCAATTATTTGCTAAGGTTATTAGTAATTTAATTAAGCATAAGTTGTTTTTTTTGTATTACTTATATTCGAGACAGTAGGTACCTACTTAAATAGGGCCTACTTGTTGCAATCTAAAGATATTGTCCAATAATTGGAAGCATAAGTTACTTGCTTTTAATTGTTACTATACGTAGGTACTTAAATAGGGGTGCCTACTTGCTTATAGTATTATAATTTATGTTTAACATTGGGAAAAAGTAAGTTATTTGTTTTTCAATTAATATTATTTTTCCATAACTGTTACTTATACGTACTAAATAGGTAAGTACTTAAATAAGAGTACCTATTTATTTCGTTCTAACCAGTTCTTATAGTTTAGAGCATCAGTTATTTGTTTTTTTTTTAAATATAACTCATTTGGTAAGTACTTAACTAGGGGTACCTACCTCACCGTGTTTCTCGTATCCGTCGCGTGTCGCGAGGTACCTATTTAGCCGTGCGTTTGCGCTTTCGTCAGCTCGTCCGCGACGTTACCATTATCGCGGTTATTATTTACGCGCCAAACATCGCTGCGTCGTTTCTATTAAACTTATTAAGTTTAAGGTTTTTCAACATATTAATATTTTATGTTGTAGGCTATAGGCGTTGTGTCGATAGCTACTTATACTTAATCAAACTTATTTATTGAAGTTAAACGATGGCTACCGAACGGAAGCTTAAACTTGCGGAGGGCAAACGCTCTCAATGTTTTTTACGTATGCAATCTATTTACGACCTACTTCCAACATTGGAAGATCAAGCAGTCTGTAGACAATTTATTTCTCAAGCTCGTATGATCGACCAATTAAGGGCGGAATTTGTAGACTTAATGGATGATATAAATTTATTGAATCTGGAGATAAAGCCAGACTACGTCGTTAATTATAAATCGATGAACGCGTTTGATGACCTTTATTGCGATGTAAAGTGTAGATTAACAAAAATCGATGCACCGACATCGAGTGTATCGACTATAAAGAGTGAATCGTCTCATGTATGTAGGGAAGAATCCATTAAGATCCCGAGAATCGAACTTCCGAGTTTCGATGGGGAAATTCAAAACTTTCCTTTCTTTTATGAAACCTTTAAAAGAGTTATTCATGAAAATAACAAACTCACTGATTCAGAGCGTGTTCATTATTTGTTTAGTCATCTCACGGGCAAAGCTAAATGTATATGCGCGGGTATTATTCCTGCCGCGGAAAATTATAAAACGGTTTGGGATGCATTAATTGCGAAATATCATGATAAACGTGCGTTAGCTACATCTTACTTGAACCAATTGTTTTCCATGAAGCCCGTCAATGGTCCTTCGGCAATTAACTTAGAAAAAGTTATTGATAAATTTGCTGCTACTATTTCAGCAATAAAACAACTTAAAATCAGTGAGTTGAGTGAGTTTATTTTCGTTCATTTGGGTCTTAAGTTATTAGATTCGGATACCGCTAAAAGTTTCGAAATGTCTATTCGGGAGTCGGAGACTATGCCTGTATATGAGGATTTTGTTCGATTCGTACGAGAGCAAGTAAAAATTTTACATCGAACGTCACAGCGTTCGTCCATTAAAACGGATAATACTCCGTCGGGTGGTGGCGGCGGAGGACGCGCCCCCCTGCCTCGCGCACCGCACGCATACGTCAGCACGCAAGCGCAGCCTGCTGCTAGTCCGTGCGCTATGTGTAGTAGTCCTGAACATTCGCAACTTTATAGTTGCAACCAATTTTTGAAACTTTCACCTAATGAAAGGTTTAACTATATTAAGCAGAACAAATTGTGCACTAACTGTCTTAGTATACAACACACTTCGTCGAAATGTCATTCAAAAAAATCTTGTCGAAAATGTAATGGCAAACATCATTCTTTGCTACATTTTAATTCATCGCAGCAAAGGCAAGTGCCTCAACGTGAAGAATCGAGCACTGGTGCTAGTGTTGGTAACAATAGCATGAAATATGTGTTAGCTACCAACAGCAAACCTATTGAGGTCAGCACTGAAGATGACCATGCTTCTAGCTCGAAACAAGTGCCCGTATGCACATTGTCGGCAACCGGACGTATGAAATCGCCTGTGACAGAGATTCTTGCAACTGCCAAGGTCCTGGTAGTCGGTCGCAATGGGAAGGATAAGCTGGTGAGATGCCTGCTAGATCCTGGATCTCAGAAACATTATATGACTTCCAAATGCAGCCAAGCTTTAGGTTTGACCATTGAACGCGGTTCCATGACAACGGTTAAGGGCATAGGTGGAGCGACTCAACCCGTTCGAGGGAGAGTCAATATTACATTTAAATCACGGTTTGACACTGGTTTGCCATATAAAATTGAGGCTCTTGTGTTAGATGAAATCACCTCACAATTGCCAATTAGCCACGTTGATGTATCATCTGGGCTTATCTTTGATGATGTTCCGTTAGCAGATGACACCTGGGCTATTCCAGGTCAAATTGATATTCTTCTAGGAGTAAAATTGTTCGCTGAAATGCTAATGCCAGGGAAGGTTATAAACCAACCTGGCCTACCTGACGCTTTAGAAACGGCGTTAGGATATATTGTCTTAGGCGATGCGCCAGTTGTAGCGCCGCCCCCCGACTCTACCGTGGGTTACTGCGCTACATACGACATTGAAAATTTAATAAAAAGATTCTGGGAGGTTGAAGACCTGGGCGAAGATGTGATGCTTAGCGCGGAAGAAAAACAGGCTGAAGAAATATATAAGGCAACTGTCAAACGTCTCCCAGATGGACGCTACCAAGTAGCTCTTCCGTTTAAATTACCTCCCAGCAATCTGGGTGATTCGTACAAGTCTGCGGAACGCAGATTTTTGGCCTTGGAGCGGAAATTCGCAGCCCAGCCGGAAATAAAAAGGTTATATGATGAGGTTATGCTAGAACACCTACAAAAAAACTACTTGTCTGAAGTGTCTGAGAAACATTCTAGCAATGCTTTCTACATTCCACACCATCCGGTTTGTCGCTTTGATAAACTGACCACAAAAGTGAGAGCTGTGCTGGATGCTAGTGCTGCATCTTCCAGCGGCTTCTCGTTAAATGATGTGCTCCACACAGGACCAAGGCTTCAGGCAGACTTGTTTTGTATATTACTAAATATGCGTCTTTTTGAAATGGCTATTACTGCGGACGTTCGACAGATGTATCTTTGTATAGATGTCTGCGAGGCAGATCGATCGTATCAGAGAATCCTTTATAGATTCGACTCTAATTCGCCATTGAAGGTTTATCAATACAACCGTGTTGCATTCGGGTTACGTTGTAGTCCGTTTTTGGCTCTGCGCACCGTTAAGGAATTGGTAGATAATGTAGGAGACAACTTCCCATTAGCGAAGGAAATAGCTTCCCGGGATATATATATGGATGATATCGCCAGCTCAATTATGAATGAAGCTCAAGCTGTCACGGCAGCTCAACAACTGATAGAGTTATTTCAAGGTGGTGGTTTTCAATTGGCGAAATGGTCTTCCAACTCGGCGCTTGTTATGGATAGTATCCCAAAGGAATTGCACTTATCACAAAGCGTAGCATTTGATGATGAGACTATACTCAAAATACTAGGGTTACGTTGGTACCCTTCTGATGATGTTTTTGGATTCGAGGTCAGTCCGGACGAGCGGCCTTGTACAAAACGTAACATTTTGTCTTCGGTAGCACGATTATTTGACGTGCTGGGTCTTGTTGCCCCGATAATTGTATTCGCCAAGCTTCTAATTAAAGAACTATGGCTTCAAAAAATTGATTGGGATGAAATTCCTCCTGATCATATAACGCGTCAGTGGCAACAGTTTCAAACTGAACTGCCATTGATTTCAAAAATGAAGTTTCCAAGACATCTTGGTGTAGTAGAGTCGTGTTCGGTTACCGTTCTGGGTTTCGCCGATGCTAGCGAAAAGGCTTACGGTGGTATGGTATACGCGTATGTAACATGCCCAATTAAGGAGCCTTCCATACAGCTAGTGTGCGCGAAATCGAAGGTTGCGCCGTTGAAGATTGTTTCCTTAGCACGACTTGAATTGTGTGCTTCATTGTTGTTGTCTCAACTAATGAAAAAGGTTCTAGATGCTTATTCATCTAGATACCCCATTGATTCGGTTTTGGCTTTCTCCGACTCTACGGTGGCTCTTTGTTGGATTCACTCATCACCACATCGGTGGCAGACCTTTGTGGCAAACCGAGTGGCAAAGATACAAGAAAACTTGTCAAGCAGTCACTTCTTTCATATCAAGGGCACGGAAAATCCAAGTGACTGCCTATCCAGAGGACTGATGCCAGCACAATTGATAGAACACCCCCTTTGGTTACACGGTCCTCCGTGGGTAAGCCTACCTAAATGTGAATGGCCAGTTACGCCTTTCCATGTAGATGACTATGAAGCTCCAGAAGCCAAATCTGTTTCACTAGTGGCCAGAGATGATGCTACTACAAATATTTTCTACGAGATGTCTCGTCGATTTTCTTCATGGAGCAAGTATGTGAGAAGCGTGGTATACGTCTTGAAAGTCCTAAAGAATCTGCCAAAAGGTCCTATTACGGCCGATGATCTCATAGTGGCTGAATCCAGGATTTTACTTGCGTTACAATTGGTTTATTTTGGCCAAGATATGGCCAACTTAGCAGCTGACAAGCCTTGTTCTAACGTAATGTCCAGACTCAAACCGTTTTTGCATAACGGGCTGATACGTGTTGGGGGGCGTTTGACTAATTCGAACGAAACTTACGATTACAAACATCCAATGCTATTACCTCGTAGCGATCATATTATTAATTTACTCGTTGATTATTATCATCAACGCAACTTTCACACTGGTCCAGAGACTTTAATGTCAATATTGCGACACCGTTACTGGATTATTTCGGCTCGACGGATCATACGTCAAAGGATTCACCAGTGTAATTTCTGTTTTCGGACAAAACCTCACGCCACGCACCCAATGATGGCAGACTTACCTGCGTTAAGGGTAAATCAAGTGGAGAAAGCTTTCATCCATACCGGTTGCGACTACGCCGGTCCATTATATTACACTCCTATACGGCGAAGAGGTGTGAGGAGTCAGAAGGCGTATTTGTGTCTCTTCACATGTCTTACTACACGTGCGATTCATGTCGAAATTGCTTCGGACTTAAGCACAAGCAGTTTTTTATCTGCCTTTAAAAGATTTCTGTCAAGACGTGGACCAGTCAAATTTATGTATTCCGATAACGGCACAAATTTTATTGGCGCCAGAAATTACTTGAAGGAAATATACGATTTCCTCTCAAATAAATATCGAGAGGTATGGGAAAACGAATTGGCAGATAACAATATAACATGGAGGCTTATCCCACCGAGTGCCCCTCACTTTGGTGGATGCTGGGAAAGCAACGTAAAATGTGTAAAAACGCATCTTTTCCGTACCATCGGTAAACAAATATTGTCGTATGAGGAACTATCTACAGTTCTAACGCAGATAGAAGCGTTATTGAATTCGCGTCCGTTGTCAGTGCTCAGCTCTGATCCTACAGAGCCTTCTGCTCTAACGCCCGCCCATTTTTTAAACACAACCCCACTTGCCTTCCTTCCGGCGCCGCCTGTAGCCGATATATCCGATCATCTTTTGCAAAGATTTCAACTTTTAGATAAATTAACACAATCTTTTTGGAAGAGGTGGCGTGATGAGTATTTGCACACGTTACAAGTTCGACAAAAATGGAATACTCCTACTCAGCCTGTCAAGGAAGGAACAATCGTAGTCATTATGCAGGACAACATTATGCCTTTACAGTGGCCTTTAGGTCTTATTGTCAGGCTTTTTACTGGGAAGGATGGTGTTGCCCGGGTAGCCTTGGTAAAAACTAAAAATGGCCTGTTGAAGAGGCCCCTAGTTAAGTTATGTCCTCTTCCTATGCAATAATTAGTGTTCATATGCAGTTATTTCATTAATTAAGTTTAGTTATAGGATACTTAAGGCTCTTAGTTTTATTATACGATAGAGTCACTTATTGATAACACAATTTATTTTCAATTCTGTTTATTGGAAAGACCATCCCTTCAAGGCCGGGGGAAATGGTTACGCCACAACTAGCAGAAAGCTTCATATTAAATTCTTTATTTGTATTTTTGCGCGCTCGTTGATTGTCTCAATATGATCAGGTATTTAACTGTTCGTAATGTTGGTAATCGAGGGTCTTGCCTATGAAGCGTCGCGAGCGCCCTCTAGTCAAGATAAATCCACCGTACGACGGACATCATCAAATCTCGTGTCCGTCTTTTTTTCGTTAATTATCCGGCCGGGTGTGGTGTGAGATACAGCAAGGATCTTCAGGAGAGCTGGCATTACTCGCTGGTGAGTACCTGTTCGCTATTTTTGACTATTCACGAGGGCGAAATCATGTTTTAAGGTAACTGAACCAGTGCACCGCATGAAGACGCTTTCTGCTAGCTTAAAGTGATTATTTATTGAAGGACTGATTCGAAGGGTAAAGCTGGTGGCGTCTACAATAAGTATAATACTAATAACTTAGGAAAAAAAACAAGTTAGATTTAGGCTCTTTTTAGCCTAGTTATCGACTGCAAAATTCCATATATCGACACCCAGTAATCGACATGTTCCAATAATCGTGATCCAGTAATCAACATGTTCTATTTATCGTCATCCAAATATCGACCTAACCCCAAACACCATTCCCAAAAAAAAGTCTTATTCAGTCTTTTAATCATTTTAATTAGCTAAATAAACAAACAGGGGCATGTTGGCATGTAATGCGTAGGTAATTTAAGTACCTTATAATTTTGTAATGCTTCTTTTTAAATCCTTTATATTATAAAATAGTTTAATTTCTTATTTATTATATCGACTTTTAATCACACTTTTGTTACTTAGGTTACTAAGTTTCATCTAAGCACTTGCTTAATATTAATTAACAAAACTTAATGAGATCTTCTCAGTGCCTTACAAAATTAACATACCTACTTACTTATTATGATATTATCCAGTTGGAATTACAATATTACCAAGTATCAAGTACCTAATAATTTTGTAATGCTTCTTTTTAAATCCTCTATATTATAAAATAGTTTAATTTCTTATTTATTATGTCGACTTTTAATCACACTTTTGTTACTTAGGTTACTAAGTCTCATCTACTTGCTTAATATTAATCAACAAAACTTAATGAGATCTTCTCAGTCGTATACAAATTTACTTATTATGATATTATCCAGTTGGAATTACAATATTACCAAGTAACAAGTACAAACTTACATATTTATTATTTAGTAAAATTATGGCAGGTTTTGATCACAGACTCGTTACCTTAGTCTACCACTTAATTAACAGTTATTTTGCTTTAGACTTTTAAAGTCTATAAAACAAAGAAAATTAAATATTTTCTAAAGAACATTAAATAGAAAAACTTAATACCTTATATTGTGAAATGCAGATATTCTTTCATTTCTGGTATCGTATAAAAACCTCTTTTATTACATAGCTTTGGCTTCGAAATTACTTTAACTATGTCAGACTTTTGGTACCAGATTTTATCTTCTTTTTCCGGCCATTTGAACGTGTTACCCACTGAAAAGGTCATGGTGCTAATTTCAAATTTGTTTTTATCAACATTTTTGATTACGCCTGGGAAAAATTCTCCTTCGTATTGGATTATAACATAATCTCCACTAGAATATGTTTTTGCTGGCTTAGAATATTTGCTCAGTGGTATATCTTCGTCGGTTAGTTCTTCTTCGATTTCCTCGTTGTAGCTATCGTCACTTTCTGCATAGTTTACCTCGGTGTCTGTATTGTCCGAAGAAGTGTCATTTAATTTCGGGTTTGGTATCCTATTTGGTTTCTTCTTCTTATTCTCTTTATCTTTTATTCTTTTTTGCTTTTTATTTTCCATCTCTCTCTGTTTTAACAGTCTTTTCTCTTCTCTTTCTTGGGTTTTAAGTTCTTTTAGTCTTGCTGTTTCTCGTTTTTGGTTCTCTTTCGCTTCATGATAATCCCTCCACGTTTTACTTGTGATGGCAGAAGGAACTTTTTCTCTTAATTTTCTTTTTTTCCCTTTTTTATCTTCATCTTCTCCGGGCCAAAATAAATTTCGTTTAAATGGCGATGGAATATATGTATTTCCCACTTTATTTGCAACAGATTTGGATGTATTAGGGCCTATCGTCTGTTTTAAAGGTGTTTTTTCTGCTGCACTTTGAAGAATACACATTGAAGGTAACTGAAGTAAACCTCTTGCTTGCGTCGATGAACTTGGCTGATTAATGATCAAAGCTTCATTGGACTTTTCTTTGGATTCAGGTGTGATCGTCTCTTTTGATGATGTTTTTTCTACTACAGAATTTTCATTGAGGGTAAATGTTGAAGTGCAGGTATAATTGGAAGCTGTCTGAAGTGGATTTATTACTTGGTTGGAAGAACTTTGCTCATTAACAATCAACACGTCACTAGACTTTTCTTTTGGTTCGGGTCTGGTCGTCTCTTTTGAAGTTGTGGATTCTGCGGCAGCTGAAGTTGAAGTGCAGGTATCGGAAGCTGTCTGAAGTGGATTTATTACTTGGTTGGAAGAACTTTGCTTATTAACAATCAACACCTCATTAGACTTTTCTTTTGGTTCGGGTCCGGTCGTCTCTTTTGAAGTTCTGGATTCTGCGGCAGCTGAAGTTGAAGAGCAAGATGTCGAAGGTAATGCAACTGAATCTGTTTTGTTGGAACAACTTGACTTATCAATAATTGATGTGTTATTGTTTTTTTCTTTTGATTCTTCTCCACTAGTTACGTGTGTCTGTAGAGTCATATTCGATGTAGAGTTATTAGATGTTGTGGTTTCATTTAAAGGAACTGAATTTGCAACATTGTTATCATAACTTTCTGCTAGATTGGAAACATCTTCTTGAATCAAATCAACTTCAGCTTGCATGGATCGTTTATTAAAGTGAACTCTCTGTTTATTGCTAGCCCATATTATATACAGTGACGTATCTTCCTCATTTAACTGAGAATTTAATTCATCTCGTCCTTTATAAAAGAGTTCATTGAAAAACTGCAACTTTTCTGTCCCCAACTTTGCCACTATTTCCTTTTCTAAGAAGTTAAAAAAGAGTGCCTGTTCCGTTGCATCTTGCGGGTTTTGTCGAGATCGAGATTTTATTTTAGTTAGATCGATATAGTCTGGACCAAAAGGATACAAACCACCAGCGCGAAAACCATTCTTAATGGAATCTCCAGTGAGCGATTGCAACGCTGTTTTAAGGACAGGGGCAAATTTATCTTTTGTCAAATTTTTTCCTAAATTTTGTAGTTTCCAGTCTTTTACTGCTTTTTTCCAGTATGATTTCAGTGGTCTGAATATAGCCAAATCCATTGGCTGTAAAATGTGCGTACTGTTTGGGTGTAGTGCTATGACTTCTATGCCATTTTCAGCACTAAAATTCGACAAATGCAGGGTCAAATGCGATCGATGACCGTCCAAGAAGAACAATACAGGTTTTTGGATATTTTGCTGTATCAGCCATGGATTAAAAACGTTCGCTATGTATTCGTAAAACGTGCTGCCACACATCCAGCCACTCTGTGAACGTCCGATTGCCCAATCTTCGGGAAACTGAGATGAAATTGTGGACGGAATTCTCTCATATGCAAATACTACCATGGGTGGTGCCAATTGTCCAGCGGCATTTCCAGTAATTAATACTGTTAAATTATCTTTTTCATCTCCGCAGGATTGGTAGATATGTTTGTCGCCTTTTTTTGCAAGAACTTTACCAGCCTTAGGCGACAAATAAAAGGCGCTTTCGTCTGTGTTGAATATTCTTGCCGGCTGTTGTAATACATCTGCCAGATCTTTTTCGCGTAGATAAGATTCCACTTCTTCAAACCAACGCCTTATATGCTCTTCTGTTACAGCATCTCGAGCTATCGTTAAATTTTGAGCCGTTCTCTGAGACAATATCGGATGTCTATTGAGAAAAAGGGTGTACCATTTCTTGCCCGGTCTGTTGTCAGTAAATGGGGTTGTTTTATTCTTATCAATTATGATACGTTGTACGCTATCGAGTAACTCATCTTTAGTAACAGGAATGTGTTTTTCAGCCATTTCAAGTACCCATTTTTCTAAAATAGCCTCTTCTTCTATTGACAAATATGTTTTAGGGCCCATGGAACATTCAACTGGAGTCTTACCGGAAATCTTATCATGTAATGTAATTCTGGGTACACCAAACTTTTGTGCAGCAGTGGCAATTTTCTCACCTTTTCTGACTGCTTCTACCGCCTGTGCCATTTGAAGAGGCGTGTAATTCTTTTTAGGTGCCATGCCTGCAAAAAATGTCGATTACTGGAACATGTAGACTAACGTATAGAATATCCAATCATCGACACAACGGCTGTCGGTCATTGGAACGTATAGCATATCCAATCATCGACACGGCTGTCGATCATTGGAAGCAGTTTGAATATTTAAATGAAAGACCTATAATTTTAGAGTGCTGAACAAGCTTAGCTTAATAATTATAATAAAGTGCACAAAATAAAATAAAAAACGTTTCGACATTTGTCGAAGATTGGAAAAACCAAAAAAGAATCTCCAATTACCGACAGGCGTGTTTTGGCATTTTAATATAACCTCAAACTTCTAATGAAATTAATAAAAAGTTGTGAATGTCTATCCTAATTGTATAAATAACTAACATTTTCGATAAAGCAAAACAATCAAAAGTTATGGGCAATAAATCTTACTCACCTCCTTAGCGATGTCACTAATAAAACTGGATTTCGTTGGAGATATGGCCGCGGTCGAAACATGTCATTACGCCATTTTGTACAAAATGGCCGAATGTATGAAACGTCACTCGCAATGACAGCTGGATAATCCTCGTCTATTGTTTATGCTTCAAATGCGTTCAGAAATTGGAAACAACTGTTATTTTCTTTTGTAAACTTTTTTAATGTCGGACAATGGTGCCTTGTCGAAGATTGGGTGTTTTACCTTACATATCGTTGGTCATAATATATTGTTAGTCATACTTTTTTTTGTCATAACTTCTTTCAGGCTGAAGTTACAGATTTTAATAAACGTTTCTCGTGTAGATTAGTTACGTTAGGTTAGGTTAGTTTTATAAAAATCCTGAAAAAATAACCATGTCCTGAGAAAAGTGCATTATGACTTGCGAAAATTATGACTTAAAACACATTATGACTAAAAATAATTATGGCAGTCAATAGAGACCCTTATCCGACAAAAAACGATGGGAAAGGATTATTCACTACATCTGTATGACAAAACGCAATGACATTAAATGATTAAAATCGTTTGGTCAAAGAACGAGGTTATTGTCCATTACGCATATAATAAGTAAAAGCAGTTTAAATATGTGCATAGTTTTTCATAATTTGTTTTAAAAGTGCGTGAATCGATAATTATTGATTTTTGAAACGAATTTACTATAGATACTGTGGATTTCACGACACTATTATTTTTACATACCTACATACCGTCACGCCTTCATCCCAGAGTGGGGTAGGCAGAGCTACAGAATTACCAAAAACTCTAACAACTTGTTGTTAATCCTATAACCACATTTTGCATAATAGGCTAAGATGTTTACCAGTGTATTAGTGACAGGTTGCAAGCCCATCGCCTAACAGCCTTTACTCCCTTAGGGCCGGCGCTGACTGCCGGCACGGTACAGGATGGCACGGTAAGGGCCGGCGCTGACTGCCGGCACGGCACAGGATGGCACGGTAAGGGCCGGCGCTGACTGCCGGCACGGCACAGGATGGCACGGTAAGTTGTGCTGCAGCATTCCGAAGGATAACACGGCCTTCCGCGGCATGCCGTGGCATCCTGCTGGCATGACACGGCAAATTATGCTGTGGCATCCCGAAGGCCGCTACGGCATTCCGCGGTATGCTGTGGCATCCTGCTGTCGACCCAGCCACTCAAGCAACAACAATAGGGCTGGCGCTGACTGCCGGCACGGCACAGGATGGCACGGTAAGTTGTGCTGCAGCATTCCGAAGGATAACACGGCCTTCCGCGGCATCCCGTGGAATGCTTAGGCACGTTCTGTCCTACCGCGGCCTCCCTCGGCATCGTTGTGTCAAAATAAAGTAACATGAATTCTATACTCATGGTAATAAGATTAAAAATAGTTATATCAGTACCGAAATCCTTTGCCATGACACGCCGTGCCATGCCGGCAGTCAGCGCCGGCCCTTAGTCGCCTCTTACGACATCCACGGGAAGACTTGGAGTGGCACTATTCTAATCCGGCAACCACACGGCACACATTAATTGTAATGAAACTAAACTGTGTGCATTCTTACTTGTCTTATATAATATCACTAGCTGTTGCGCGCGACTCCGTCCACGCAGAAAAATTAAACATAGCCTATCGTCAGTGCGCCTGCAATACCGCGTAACTAACAAATTAAATAAGTTGCAAAGTACACCTTAGCACCTAAGTCAGTAAGGTACATTTTAAACTACATGATTTTTTTACTTACGCGGTATTGCAGGCGCACTGACGCTATGTCACTCAGGGTCAATGTAGCTTTCCAATAGTGTAAGTTTTGAAATCGGCGCAGTAGTTTTTGAGTTTATTCATTACAAACACACACAAAAATATAAATTTTTCCTCTTTATAGTATTAGTGTATACGACTTTCTAACCTCAAAATGGAGCTTTGTTGGCTAAAACAGCATAAATAAAATAAAGCAATACAGACAATACATTGGCCAAGTAAAGACCAAAATGTTTACTCAGTTAACTTTATTTCCGATTAAAGAGTTGTTTTAGCCAATAAATAAATAAATATCAGGGGACAATGTCACACCAATTGACCTAGTCCCAAACTAAGCTCAAAGCTTGTACAGTCACGTCTAATAGGTAATATGGATACAGTTCAACTTTCAAAAATATCTAAACACGACTGTAATGCAAGGGAATAAAGTTGTATATATATATATCTGAAACCTTGTTAATGTATACATATTTATGATGCTGACTGTACTATGGGTACTAGACAACGATATAAATAGTTATATAGAGAAATATATACTTAAATATATAGATAACATCCATGACTCAGGAACAAATATTAATTAGGTATAAATAAATATGCATTGGCATCGATAAAAAACTTTTTGACTTGTTGCACCCTCTAGCGAGACGAGCGTAAAACGATTAAAAAGTGTGGAAAATTCTCGAAATTATGGGACAATAATAAATTCCGGTTTATGCACGGGTGTTACAGAAAACTCACATAAACCGAAGCGAAGCGAGGGCACGCTAGTAAAAAATGTAGTCGGTAACAAAAACATCGTATTTTTAGTCTATCCACGAGTTCCTTCCTGTTTTTTTTAAATAAAGCTAGGTAAATCAATATTGTTGTTAATCAACTTGATGCATGCGTACTAATTGCGTATCAATAATTCGTTTGCATCGATAAGTATTTCCTGTTTAACCTCGAGTGCCCTCTGGCGGGGAGAATTTAAAATAATGAAAATAATGGAAACTTTTATCGTATTGTTTTAATTCAGCCTTTTTTTTTTGCCGCATTAATACAGGTAAAGTAAGACTATAATTAAATGTATGTAAGTGGAAAAAGCGAAATAAATTTTTCATGTGTCATACTCTGAAAGTAGGCCATTGTTTATCTTAGAAGCGGGTTGAAAGTGACGCATGTCCTCCCTAGGGAAGAAAAGTAATCCTCCAATAACACATTAAGTAACCAATAAAGCTTATAAAAATAAAATAAAAATAAAACTACATTCAAGTACCGACATAAATAGATACAGAAATATATATTCATAGTTAAATATACATACATAAACAACATTTTACGTATAGAGGATAATTGATATTTAAGAGATAGATTCAAGCCAGAACTTCTTTAATTTGCCTTAAAAGGCAAACTACCGTTTGTGATTGCGTTTTATATATCTAGTACGAACTTTATGAAGCGGCCCGATTAGCAAAGAGATGTATATTTACCGGATCAGATCTGGGGGGTTATTATGACATGGCTTTGCAGTTCATTTTACGGCGAGCGTAGAGGACAGAGCTATAGAAGTTATATGGCTCCGTCCTGTACTCTCAGCGTAAACAGAATGGCATAGCTATGTCATAATAACCCCCCAGGGGAATTATTATTACATACTTTAGCTATGCAGTTCAGTTTACGCTGAGAGAAAAGGACAGAGCTACATAACTACCTACTATAGCTCCTTCCTTTACGCTCGCTGTAAAATAAACTTCAGAGCTATGTCATAATAATTCCTCGGGGGCGTGATTCTCTTAAAAGCCATCATTCTCTTATAAATTTTATCTTACGACAGAAGCCATGCTGCCAAATTGAAAATGCACGCGCTAAAATGTGTTTTGTTCGCTCTGACGGGACTACTTAAACTCGCCGCTGCGATTTCGCTCGTTCGTTCTTCCGACCGCGTTTTTGAAAGAATCACACCCCAGGCCAGTTTAAAAAGTTCTTACCATACCTATTTTTTTTTTTTTTTTTATGGCATAGAGAAGACAAACGAGCACACAGGCCACCTGATGGTAAGTGGAAACTGTGACCCATAGACATTCGCATTCACAAGACTGCAATGCAATCCTAAGACTGCAAACGCGTTGCCAACCCTGAGGACTAAGATGGAATGCCTCTATGCTAGTCATTTCACCGGCTGTCTTATCCCCACACCGGAACACAACAATGCGAACACTGCTGTTTGGCGGTAGTTTAATGGATAAGATGGTGGTAGCGATCCGGACGGGCCCTGCACAAGGTCCTACCACCCGGAAAATTACACGTTTGTCAAAAATAACCTTGTAAGATACCCTTTTTATTGGACATTCGAGTGAAACCGGCTTTCAAATACAGATAGCAATCAAATAAATGAGGTATACTTAGTACCTATAACACGGAAAATCCCCTAAGTTCATGGTCGATCGAAAACCACTGACAGATCATGGGCCCATCGAATTAATGAATGTATTTACGCAAGATTAGGTAATAGGCACTCAAGTAGTTATGGTTGGGTGAGTAAGATTGTTTTTTTGGACGAACGTATCATCACGTGTTTTGTTTTTTATCCTTACGGAGGATTTATTGACGCTTAAAGTCGCCATCAATAGAACTTTTAAACCATGTAAGCAAAGCTTTTAGTAATTGAGGGAACACCTTAAAATTCCCAATAACTTTTTTCCGAATATTCATTTGTCCGAATTTTGTTTATCCCGAAACTCAGGCCTTACACTTGTAAGTTTTACTTACGTAAGTAGGGACACGGTTATCATTACAGTGAGAAAAAAATATTTCTATCTTAGTCTAACAAATAACTGCGTCCCTACTTACGTAAGTAAACTTACCAAGTGTAATGCCTTATATTACGCTGGAGCTATTTTAGATTAAATTCATAATTTCATTGTCATAGATAGGGTAATTAGGGTAGGTTTGATTTATAAGCGATAGCAAAAAAGTAATTGCCTTCCATCAAATAATTGCGTTTGGAATTATAAAAATTCGGAATTTTGATCTATTCGGAATAATGTAATGTGCCCCGTAATTCAGTATTTTGTCATTCCTCGAAGAATCATTTTATTTTGAATAAAATGACAGGCATTACGACGTTAAAGACCTTAAGACATGCCTGTTTTGGTAACACGGGAAATGGGACTAGGAGTCTGTTCGTCTATTACGCTATAGTAATAATGTCTATGGTATACTATACACTATACACTATACTACATACTATACACTATAGTATGTCATGTAACTCATGTATGACACCTTCGACTGACCTCATAATTGTTATAACGCGCGTTTACCAAAGCCCGCGCTTCAAAACGCCTAATGTGAACTCACTCTAACCTTAGCCGACTTAAAAGTTACCTGTCAAAATTGACACATAGTTTTCATAATAATGATAATAAACAACTAAAGACGTTAGAAAATTAATAAAAATGTGTACTAAGAATTATTTGTTGTTTCCGTGGCACCCTCAGAGCGATGCTGTCGCCAGCACCGGGGAGGCAACATTGTTATAAATACTATAACAAAGTCACCCACTGCTTGTTTGATATGGACGGGACCATTCTAGGTAAATACATACATAAATTCACGCCTTCATTCCCAGAGGCTAGGCAGAGCTACCGTACCACCAACTCTAAAAACTTGTTGATAAATCTGTAAGCAGATTTGGCACAATCAGGCTAAGATGTTTACCAGTGTATTAGTGACAGGTTGCAAGCCCATCGCCTAACAGTACTACAAGCCTTTATTCCCTTAGTCGCCTCTTACGACATCCACGGGAAGACATGGAGTGGCACTATTCTAACCCGGCAACCACACCATTGTAAGTAAATAACGAATAACATAGAATAAAGGATGATTTCCACCAAAATTCAAAATTCAAAATATTTATTCAGTAAATAGGCCACATGAGGGCTCTTTTACACGTCGGTAATATAGGGTGAGTCTACCAGCGCTTCGGACGAGACCATCATTGCGGAGAAGAAGCGCCGCAAGAAACTCCAGCAGAAGGTCATTTTTTCAATCATAAATACATAATAGTACTTAAAACTAAGTTACATTAAGTAAAGTAAGTTACATTAGGTAATAAAGTAATAAATAATAATTTCTTAAAACTACCAAAAATAAAATCATTACAAATGTAAGGTCAATAAACATTAAATTAAAAAAAAAATACTATGAGAACAACACGACGAGGTCTCTACGTCAAAAGCCATAACTAGAATAATTTACCTTACTTGGATCGCAGCGGATTGTACAATCATTAAACTAGGGATGCCCAAAGTAGTATATATCGACCCCCAGGGATCGACGACGTGCAAGGGGTCCATCCAAGCAGCAGCAATAATAAATGGGGATCCACGATAGTAGATCCTTTCATCATTTTTAGGGTTCCGTAATCAAACTATAGTTTCGCCATGGCCGTCCGTCCGTCCGTCCGCAGTCTAGCTCAGAGACTCATAGCATTAGAAAGCTGTAATTTGGCATGAATATACATATTATTCACGCCAACAAAGTAGTAAAATAAGATCTCAAAAAAATGTTTTATTCGATTAAGGGATCCGTTTATGAAATATTAAGCTTTAAAGCGCTAATTTTTGTTACCCCCTTCAGCCAAAACTACAAATACTAAAAATCTGAAAAATATCTTTAATGAAAGCGCATATAACGAATTCAAAAGGAAAACTGTCACGACTAAGTAGACTTAATTAGTTCCTGGGATAGAGGCGACTAAAGTGTTCATACCTACTAAAAATCATCAAAGACCAAATAACGTCAAATAGAAAATCAGTTCATACATGTTGTTTTTTGAGCTAGTTTTTTCTGTTTGTGGTAACGATTTCAGAACCCTACACTGAGCATGGTCCGACATGCCCTTTCCCGGTTTTCATTTTGAATTTGGCTATATTAAAGTTAGTTAACAACAATTGAGTTTTATAAAGTTTTTTTTTTTTATGGCATAGAGAAGACAAACGAGCACACAGGCCACCTGATGGTAAGTGGAAACTGTGACCCATAGACATTCGCATTCACAAGACTGCAATGCAAACCTAAGGCTGCAAATGCGTTGCGTTAAGATAGAATGCCTCTATGCTAGTCATTTCACCGGCTGTCTTATCCCCAAACCGGAACACAACAATGCGAACACTGCTGTTTGGCGGTAGCTTAATGGATAAGATGGTGGTAGCGATCCGGACGGACCCTGCACAAGGTCCTACCACCCGCATAAAGCTTGCTTTTTGTTATAGATACAGAGAAAATATACCAAAAAGTTATAGGGAAGATCTGCAACAACTACGGGAAGCCATACCCCAAGGATATGCAAGTGGCGGTACCAACTTTCATCTAAATAGGCTCCGTGAAACAGCTGGCGCCGCGTATAGTTACCTTACCTTTTAGATTCTAATCCGTGGGCCTATTGCACTCACAATCGCAATCGACTTCAAAGTTGAACAATTGTTTTCATTTTGTATGCAGACAAGCCTTCTATTTTCAAAATGAAAACGATTGCGATTGCGTGTGCTTTAGGCTATTAACCGCTCGTCTTTACCCGGTTTTTTAATTAGTCCGGTTTTTTTTTACTTAGATGGAACATGAGTAATAAAACTAAATATTACCTACGTAATCAAATCTGAGGCTGCTTGACGGAGCCTTAACCTTTTTGTTTAACCTATTAGCTCAAGATTAGATGGAATCCCTAATCGACATTTATTTGTCCTAATGCATCTTTTGTCCGAATTTTCGTTTATCCTAAAGCCATTTTCGTTTAAATTTTAAATCTTTTTAGTGTTGTTATAATACAACCCTAACCTAACCGGACCGCAGATATAAATGGAAAACTTGTAAAGTTGCCTGACTCATCTGGAAACCAGTTTAGGGCAAATGAAAATTCGGACAAACGATGTGCTAAGACTAGGACAAACCCCCGATTAGATTTATCTTATCGGCTGACGGACATCCAGCTGCTGCAGTCTCCCGTTGCCTTCTGCGGTCAAGATTACCCGACCGGTTGCGGCTCTGCAGACGCAGGCGTCGGACGTCAGCGTCACTACCTGGAAGCTAGATGTCGCTACTGTAAAGTTGCGGCCACACCAATGCTTAAAAAACGGTGTCGGTACGGAATCGCAATGAGAGAGAGAGAGATCCGATCATACGCGACGTTTCTAACACATACCGTCGTCACCGGATCTCTCTCTCTCTCATTGCGATTCCGTACCGACACCGTTTTTTAAGCATTGGTGTGGCCGCAACTTAACGCGCCCGTGTATCGTCAAAAGTTGGCGTACGTAACTGCGCCGAGCGTACGCCGGATGTACAGTGGCGCCCGCCTTACTATTATTGTGTTTTCTAATAAACTAAAGTATTTTCTTGAAATTAGTCGGTAGGTTTGTGTACTCCACATGAAAACACAACTTATAGGGTGTATCACATAGTTTAATAAAAAATCACCTTCGAGTTATAAACTTAACGGAAAAAAGCGGCCACTTTTTCCCGTTAAGCTGACTACTCAAAGGGTAATTGTTATTAAAGTTGTTACGTATCCCATAAATTGTGTTTTTACTTATGGGTCGATGGCGTCGTAGGCACGACAGTACACGACCACTTTATTGGTTCTTGGCGTTCAAAGGGTTAAAGCTCGCCCGTCTATCACTCCTTTACGGGATATTGCGATTTGCGAAAGCAGATTATTTGACATTAATTCGGAATTGGATTTGGATGTACATACTTTGAGCCTTGCATCGCATCATGCGATTTTAGAAAAAAAAGACGTCATTAAGGGAAATTACCCAGGTACTTACATGAAGGTGTTTTTTGCAAGTTTTATTATTTAAGAAAATGTAAGTATAAAAGCTTATAAATCGATGAAAGTACTAATAACTCCGCTGATCCTCGTTCTTGAGCTACTTGCACAGATCAGAACGGCATCCGCATAAACTCCGCCTAAGCTTCGTATCGATTTCTGCGGATGCGAATTTTCAAAGCAGGCGTCCTAGCGGAGATGCACTACGCTAACTAGTTTCTATTCTATTCGTTTCGTTTTAAAACCATCGCGTCACTGGCGGATGACGCGTACGAAGTCACGTGATCTACCAGTGACGCGATTGGTTTAAGACTGCATCGAGCAAACGCCGAGCGTCCAGTGGCGCCCTCATTACTATTATTGTGTTTTCTAATTAACTAAAGAATTTTCTTACAATCAGACGATACGTTTTTGTAGTGCAAGTAAAAACACAATTTATGGGATACGTAACAAACTTTAATAACAATTACCCGTTCAGTAGTCAGCTTAACGGGAAAAGGTGGCCACTTTTTTTCGTTAAGTTGATAACTCGAAGGATAATTTGTTATTAAACTATGTGATATGCCCTATAAGTTGTGTTTTCATTTGTTGTACAAAAACCTACCGACCAATTTCAAGAAATTATTTATTTTATTAGATAACACAATAATGGTTATGAAGGCGCCACTGTACATCCGGCGTATGCTCGACGCAGTCTTAAAAACGAAATGAATAGAAACGCTACTAAGCGTTCTGCATCTTGGCAATGGCCTCTGGTTGTATCTAGGGCATGAATTCCGAGGTCTCAGGATCTCGGAATCTCGGACCAATATTTCAGATATGACAATTCCGAGATTAGACGGAGCAATACCGGAACACTTTCAATATCGAAATTGAATTCCGATATTGGGCCTGTCAAAATCGTAAATCATAGTCAAAGTCAAAATATTTATTGCATGTCACATTACACAAAACAACAGATGGAACAAAATACAGAGGTATACATGTGACGCCCTGATACCTACCTACCTACCTACCTTTTAATTCCGGTATTGTACCTAATATCGAAAAAAACGTAGTAGTTTCAAGTTCCAACACATAGATTAGGTACATCACCTACGCATTACATGTAGGGCATGCAGTATCGGACGATTTCCAGTATCGGAATTGAAAGTCGGTGTTGAATATTGAATAGAAAGTGTGTTTTTCTAATAGATTCCCAATTCCGATACTAGTATCGGAATTCCGATATTGAGTCACAGTACCGAAGGTCAATTCCGGTATTGGACATAGGCCGATATTGTATGCCCTGCGTAATTCCGAGATTCTGATATTGAGGTTCAATACCGATTTTCGATTCCGATAAGTAGGTACTGAAAATTGACCGACACTGATTTTTTTTTTTTTTTTTTATGGCATAGAGAAGACAAACGAGCACACAGGCCACCTGATGGTAAGTGGAAACTGTGACCCATAGACATTCGCATGCCCTAGTTGTATCCCACGTTCGGTTTCAGTGCCACGGAATGATGGATCGAGAAATCTCGGAGAAGGTGGTGAGGCAGCTGAACATCCCGGCTTCCGTGGAGCAGTTCGAGAGGGATCTGCTTTATTTTGTTGGGCGGTCATTGGTTGCGTCCCCCGTGGTAGCCGGTTAGTCTTACTTTACTAGCGACCCGCCCTCGCTTCGCTTCGGTTTATGTGAGTTTTCTGGAACACCCGTGGTTCTCTGTCGTTTGCCCGAAAGTAATTTGCCATAATTCTATCACTTGCCATAATATTCATTCGCCATAAAGGCATTTTTTCGTGAAATTGTGAACTATTCAGAATTGTTATAAAACAAACCTAACCTAACCTATTGGGCTCTATACGATGACATGTAAAAATTACCTGAAACGTTTACAGTTTCAGAAAAAATGCCTTTACGGCAAATTAACATTATGGCTAGTGACACAATTATGGCAAATGAAATTCGGGTAAACGAAGTAATCCGAACACCCATACATAAAACAGAATATACTATACATAAAACCTTCCTCTTTATTCACTCTATCTAATAAAAAAAAAGAATCAAAATCCGTTACGTAGTTTTAAAGATCTAAGCGTACATAGGGATAGACAGACAGCGGTGTTTTATACTATGTAGTGATGCCGTTGTTTTATACGAGGCTAGTTTTTCAAGCCAGGATAGCAAGCTAGATAGCTTGCTAGTAAGCTAGTAAGACTGCCCTCGCTTGGACACATGCTGGTGCTGTCTACATGATACCAGTAATTTTAGGCCAGTCAGGGACTATTGCAGTGACAGTAACAACACGATATGCCCGGATTACACGAGGCTAGTTTTTCCAGCCAGGATAGCTAGTAGTGCCAGTAAGCTAGCAAGCTAGTGCGTCTATCTTCGCGTATACAAAACTAGCTTACTTCCAGGCTAGTTAGTTTTTAGTAGCTTGCCGTTTTATTTTTTGAGCTAGTATCGCCCTCCACCACTGATTTCGCTGTCCTGGGGGGTTATTATGACATAACTTTGCAGTTCAGTTTACGCTGAGAGAAAAGGACAGAGCTATACAAGTGCTATAGCGCTGTCCTTTACGCTCACCGTAAAATGAACTGCAAAGCCACGTCGTAATAACCCCCCTGGAAATGACATAGTTATACAATTCTGTTTACGCTGAGAGAACAAGACAGAGTTATATAACTTCTATAGCTCCGTCCCTTACGCTCGCGGTTAAATGAACTGTAAAGCCATGTCATAATAACGGGCGCCAGTCGTATCGCATAACGTTTTTTGTCCTAAAAATGTTTAATGTTTGGCAAACTGTTGAATGGCATACTACTCGTTTGTCCTAATAATTTTTGCGCATACTCATTTAACGGCCTAAAGCAAGTTTGTCCTAATATTGATAACTCTAAAGTCTAATTACCTAAAGCATAATATGCCTAACATGAATTGTCCTAATAATTATTTTGCCTATTATTAAACTGGCTACAATTACAGCACCTAAACTTAACTATGGTAGGCGTGAAGTCAGTATCGTTACGTATTCTACCTTCAGGCAGGTCAGATTTCGGTTAGGTTAGGTACAACGACGAGCGAAGCGGAAGGAGTGTTAGGTAGAACTGTGAGTCAAAACAATTTTAGCACATTAAATATTAGGAATTTTACAATTATGCACATCAATCATTCGACAGTTGAATCTTAGCCACATCAAACGATAGGACAAATAATATTTAGGACAAACGATAATAGGAGCAACAATTTCGGACAATCAAAAATATGCGGAACAAAGTGTATGGCCACACGTTATTAGGACAAAAGACGTTATGTGACACAACGATAGGACTAGTAATTGTATGCCATTCGATATAGACCCCACAATAACCCCCCTGCCATGTGTACTAGCTTCGTGTGGCCGGCCGGTGAAGCTAGTATCCGTTCGGCAAGTGCGCAGTGAGCATGTGCATTTTTACGTATTATCTGCATGCTACAAAAATAACCATCCAACAGGTGCGGAGCGTCTCCTCCAGCATCTTCATGTGAACAATATACCCATGGCACTGGCTACGAACAGTTCCGAGCAATGTGTTCGAATACACGTTGCCGCGCATCCGAAACTCTTCGGCGTGTTTAACCATTTAGTAAGTAGTTCCACTACTCACCGGTAGATGGCGCTTGGCTGTGAGAGCTCGTTCTCCTACTATAGTAGCTCGGATTATGACCGGTAGATGGCGTTTGACTTTGACTGCACGCTTTCTCACGTGACGATATGCTATGCTTTAGCGTTGCGTGCAATGCAATCGTATTTGGGTCATACACAGATTTAGGTTCTCGTCTTTCCTGTGGACATACCCGAAGTTAACGTGTTTTAGGCCTAATTTTCTGGCTGATCCCACACCCGCATAAACGGCGTCATGTCTACTTTAGTCCTATCAAATAAAAACATAACTTATACGCACACAAGCCCTTAACTATTGACCACAGGAGAGACAACTTTTGTTTTTGTGATTGTGTATGACCCATTTACCAATTCCATGCAAACTGACCTGTGGGCGAAAGGACAGAGACGACACGTAAGTAGAATATTATATTGATTTGATGAACTATTCGAGGATAGTTTGACACACGTAGCGACATCTAGTACGCTCTTGAGTAAACGTGCGCCTGGTAGAATAAGTTTTAGGAATTGGGGGAATAGCTAGCCATATAAATTATAGTTAATAAAACAGTTTAACTTTGAACCTTATGGATAGTGTCAATAAACTGTTGAGTATGGCGAATTAGCGATAATTGGAGTCTATCTATACATTTACAGGGTGACTTCTAAGTGGTGAACAAAATGATCACCTCTGTGTTCTCCTCACGAATATGAACAACTTTCACTATGAGACCAACTCTGAAACACGAAAAAAGAAATCCGCTGTTTCATAGAAAAGTTCAATACGTACTCGACCAAAATGTATGAAGCAGCTGTTTTTTTTTTGTGATTTCAGAGTTGGTCCCATAGTGAAAGTTGTTCATATTCTTGGGTAGACAGAGGTGATCATTTTGTTCACCACTTAGAAGTCACCCTGTATAGTAGTTTACGTGACGGTTGTGTAATGATAATGACACTATAAGAGTGTGGTGCTGTTATGAAACGAGCCGCAAGGCGAATGCACTAAAGAAAGGAAAGGAGCACTATAATTGTACGGTCACTGTGTTAAAACACGCAAATTATCTACTTATCATGTCCGGACAGGTGACGTCGTCGGACCCGGATGTGGACAGGGGGAAGCCGTTCCCGGACATCTACCTGGTAGCCGCCAGTCGGTTTCCCGCAAAGCCGAAACCAAACAAGGTATACAACTAGGTTTATACAGAAATACTGAATCTAGTTTAAATTATCAATAACTTGCCACTTAAGTATACGATAATCCAATCGCTAAGCACACTCACGCATACAAACACACACACAAACACACTCACACGCACACAAACACACACGCGTGCGTGCAAACACACACACACACACTCTACCTACCTACTCTCTAACATTAATTCCTTTTATAATGTAACAAGCGACCCGCCCTCGCTTCGCTTCGGTTTATATGAGTTTTCTGTAACACCAGTACATAAAATAAAAAAATATTATACATATAAACCTTCCTCTTGAATCACTCTATCTATTAAAAAAAACCGCATCAAAATCCGTTGCGTAGTTTTAAAGATCTAAGCATACATAGGGACAGACAGCGGAAAGCGACTTTGTTTTATACTATGTAGTCGAGGGTTGCGTGGTCAAACCCGATAAGTCGATATAACTTGTTGTGTCAAAAAGAACATTAATGAATACATCAAAATAATTGAAATTTCATTAAACAATTATTTTGATTTATCGGGTTTGACCACTCAACCCTCGTAGTGATGTAATACATAATACATAATAATTATTAATCTTAGTTCCTGCCATTACCAAATAATTTTGTTAAATGTTGTAAACCATAGTCTACTTTTCTATTGTTAATAATTTTGTAATTTTCTTAATTCTCTTTTTTTTTTAAGTGGCTCTCGCGTTTAATGTAAACCGACTCACTGGGTCCCCAGATATAGGCTCGGCCTAGTTTGGGGTTCGCAAGATATCGTACCTTTTTGTAAAGTGTACATACATACATACATTAAATCACACCTATTTCCCAGAGGGGTAGGCAGAGACCACTTCTTTCCACTTGCTACGATCTTGACAAATTTCTTTCGCTTCTTCCACATTCGTACATCGAGTCATGCACGCACGTCGGTTTCGGGTACTTAAGATTCGGCCCTTTTCCAGTATTTCTCCGATTTGACTCGAAAAAGTACGCCTAGGGCGGCCCCTTCCGACCCGTCCACTCACTTTCGATCTGTATATCTCTTTCGTCAATCTTCTTTCAGCCATCCTTTCCAAATGACCGAACCATCGAAGCATGCCTTTTTCAATCTTAGTTACTGCATGTTTTATTCCACATTTCTCTGACTTTTTCATTCCTTACTCTATCAATCAGTTAAAGTGTATTTTTTATTAAGTTATTATAACTCTTATTCTTAAATACTTAAATCCCGTCACTGGTTCAGTAAAACACAACTGATATGGCTTACCGATATACCTGCGCAATCAGCATGATCCACGCGTTGCGCGGTTGTATTCTGTGCTGTGCGTGATTGGTTGGTATGACGCCATGTTGACGCGCGCGTGTCATTCAGTCAGCCGTGAGTGAGATGGAAGAAATAGATGCAATTTAATTTGCACCTTATAACTATTACGTAAAAGTCAGATCGTGGGTTTTAATCGTGCGTTGTTCGTGTCTGCGTGAACGAAGATTCACGACACGCCATATAATAAATTGTGTTCTACTGTACTTGTTTATTTATTTCCCAGTGTATCGTGTTCGAGGATTCCGAGGTTGGCGTCAAAGCTGGCATATCGGCCGGCATGCAGGTACCTATACTAACTAAAAAACAAACAAACAACAAAACAGCTGAAGCTCGTCATCTGCCGTACAGTACGATTATTTCCACTTTGGCACTCGGGAAATCGGGGGTATTAATCGTAAAGTTTCGTGTTTTCACATAGAGTATATAAAAAAAACCTATTTAGAATAATAAATAATAAAACCTCAACCTCAAATGTACAAATAGACTAAATTAACTTACTAACATATGTAAAAGAGAAAGAAAAAAAAAAAGACAATTTATTGATAACACACTTCCCACTAGTTCCCACCAACATAATAACATAATAAAATAAAGCTTAAGACTGCACCGAGCAAACGTCGAGCGTCCAGTGGCGCCCTCATTACTATTATTGTGTTTTCCTTGCAATCAGACTATATGTTTTTGTACTGCAAGTAAAAATACAATTTATGGGATACGTAACAAAGTTTAATAACAATTAGGTACCCTTTGAGTAGTCAGCTTAACGGGAAAAGGTGGCCACTTTTTGTTGTGTTTTCATTTGTAGTACCTACACAGTACAAGAACCTACCGGCCAATTTCAAGAAAATATTTTAGTTAATTAGAAAACACAATAATAGTAATGAGGGCGCCACTGTACACCCGGCGTACGTCGGCGCAGTCTTAACCAAACATGATAAGTGACGGGTTAGCTTTCGAAATCAAATTACTTGGAATTAAATTATCTGTAATTCATATTTACTATTTTAATATTTTCATTTTTATTAATGCAATGTAATAATTAAATCAAGCCACATCTGGCCTATTCATAGGTAAGTATACTGTAAAAAATATATTGTGGCAGGTGATCTACGAGTTCATTACTGTTTTAGACTGTTAAGTGCACACTATGATATCATGAATATGGAGCAATGTGTCTAGTGTCATTTGCACTTCCGATCTGTCACGATGAATGTCCAGAATTGCAGAGTGTCAAAGTGCAATTAATCGTATCGTGAATTACATTGGCAATTTTATTGTCTCTAGTTATTATACCTCATTGATTTTATGCAGGTGGTGATGATTCCAGATCAAAAGCTAGACGTATCGCGGACGAGGGAGGCAACAATAGTGATAAGGTGACATTTAAACATATACTTCATCATCATCATCGTCGTCGTCGTCGTCGTCATCGTCATCGTCATCATCATAATCGTCGTCGTCATCATCATCATCGTCGTCTTCGTTGTTGTTGTCGTCGTCGTCGTCGTTATCATCATCATCTTCATCGTCGTCGTCGTCGTCATCATCGTCATCGTCATCGTCGTCGTCATCGTCATCATCATCATCATCATCATCATCATCATCATCATCATCATCATCATCATCTTATTTACGCTAACACTCTTTCTTTAAGCGTTTCACAGACAGATGCCGCGTGCGGTGGCGGACAGTTGTTTTCGCTTGCAATGTAGGCCGCGTATGGTAGCACATTTGAAGACTCGCTTACATAGCAGCATTGCATGCAAAACAACTGGGCGCTACCGCGCAGGCCGCGTGTCTGTGAAACGCTTTTGGCACTTACCTAGATGGTTGTCTGCTACTTGCCACTGGAGGTCGCTAGTGTCGTACAAAAATTGCACATCTGTTGAGACCATAATTATAAGCAAAATAGAATTCCTGATTGTCCCCAAAAAATATGTACGAAATGTTGTCCGTTTTGTTACCAAGAAATGTATCAGATTTTGGTAACGAGACTGGACAACAGCCACAAATTGGGGGCATAAATCGGAAGTATATTGCGATGTAAAATTTTAATTGACAAGTGTAAATAAAATGTGTTTTGCTTGCAGGTCTTTACATCACTTTAAGCCGGAAATGTTTGGCTTGCCGCCCTTTGCGGAAAGACCGCCGAAATTCTGAATCTGAAACTACCACAATGTCTTCCTAATCTCAGCTTTTAAAAAAAGACATGCTTATGGTCATTCATTATTCTAAAGACCTTAAACGCCACATTTTTCTTTTTTATGTCACAGTAGATTTAAAAACTAACACGCGGTTACAAACGAAATTACGTTGTTCCGACCACTAACCCAAAGGCGTAGCAATCACTGATATGTCAAAAAAAATATGTAAATAATGATCAATCAAAAATGTAGGTTTGGGACTAACCTCTACAAGCATGTTTTTTTATCGGAAAATCTTTTAAAAATACTTATTTTCAATTTTATTGGTAGTAACAAATTGTAATTATTTTGTTACCGCACACCGAGGGTTCCGCACATGTAAATTTTTCACTTATTTAATAATAATAGGGCCCAGTTTAGCACGCTATGGGTAGGTAGAGTGACGGTACCAATGATGGACACTTTAAGCTGACAGGCACCAGTAATGGACACTTCACTCTTAATTCAAATTCCATACGGTCCTAAATTGATTGTTGCAAAACAAATGAATAATCTTCTGTAAAATAAGAATCAAGTGTCCATCATTGGTCCTTGTCCATTACTGGTTCCGTCACCCTACGTACAGTCAACCAATTTGATTTCTAGGCCACTTTGGACTATGTTAAAGTGACGTTGTCAACCAAAACGTAAGAGACTCCCTATGATTTGGTTTACAATGTCACGTTGACAAAGTCCATAGTGGCCTAGGAATCAAATTGGTTGACTGTACGTCACGAATGTAAATTTAAGACCCTTTTAAAAAAACAATGGCGTGAAGTCGTCAATGTTATTTCAGAGATGCCAAGTAATTTGTAACTTAAAGGAAACTCAACCTTATTGTTGGAGAATGTCAGATTGACTTTGGACTTAAGGTTGGTCACAAATTTTAAGACTATATGAAAGGAATGTAAATAAATGTTTGTATAGTTATTTAATCCACATTTCGTTTGTAAATCAGGAAGTAAATCAAACTCGTATCTCATATTTCGAGATGTATGAGTTTGAACTTAATTCTCTTTTTGTTTAAGTTTAAAATCGTACGTCACGAAATGTGAGATACGAGGTTTTTTCAAAGCAATGACTATGTTTTGTTGGTATAGTTATAAGGTTAGAGTCAAACCGACAGAAAGGTCATAGGTATTAATTATAAGGAGTTATATACTTTGGACCGTCAATAAAACGTTTTTTCAATATGTCTGTTTTAATTTATACTGTCCCCGTGTCCACTTCGTTGGGTAATTAACATTTTTAATATATAGCCTATGACACTCACAAATAACGTGGCTTTCTGTCTTTACACCTGTGGTACGGTTGCAACACTCAGTAATAAGTAACACAAATATGAGGTAGGTTTCGGTTGCTAGTCTTTCAGCCGGCCCGAAGGGCCAAAACACAGAAATAAGGGCTCCGCGAGAGCGGAGCTCCGTCAACACTTTGCAATTCGACTTTGAAATACTGTTGAGTTTCTTGCGGCGCTTCTTCTCAACAGTGGTCTCTTTGGAAGCGCTGGTAGACTCAGACTTGTAAAAGTGCCTACAGGGCCTACTTACAGAATAAATGATTCGTTTTTTTTTTTTAAGTTTTCGTCATTCAACCGTACCACGGGTGAAAGGGGAGCGTACACCGATACATATACAAACATGCCGATACCGGGAATCGAACCAGGAAAAGCTAGCTTCGTAAGCAGCTTGCTTTTCAGTTCGCACCTTTAGAATTATAGTGACCTAATTCAAAATTTCAGCTTTCAACATCGAGTCAAACTAATAAGTTTATTACTATAGAGACCTAACTCGAAATCCAAAATTGGTGAATTAGGTCACTATAATTCTAAAGAAGTATGAAGTGAAGTTTGTGTGAAGTATGTTAATAAAACAAAACATTATGTGTGTAAGTTTATTTTGCAACAAAACGTTTCGCCTTAATGAACATCAAACCGAACATTAGTACAAATTGACAGTTGTCTTAATGATTTTTTTTTATTTCTAGAAGGTACCATGTATTTCTTACTGATTTGGAGGAGGGTAATTCTATTTAAAACTTTCATTAGATATTCTTATAGTGTAATATTTACGTATAGTAACACCAAAGTATTTATAGTAGGGAAAGCAATATAACCGGTTAAAACCGGTTATTTGCATTCCCCAATTCATAGCGTATGAAACACTAGTGGCAAATATACTGTCATTTGCGAAAGTTTGCCTGCGATTAGACCTTAGAGTACTATTATAAAGCCTTGATTACCTTGAGCGAGTTTACAAGCTACAAGCTAGGAAATCGCAAGCAGCTTGCAGCTTCGCTTGTAATCTAGGCTTAACGAGGGATCGGAAATTCGGATAGAACATTTAAATTAAGACGAAGAAGTTATGTTCTAAAAATTATGCTTACACTGACACTTTCTCCTATTGAACTTCCAGCAAATCTCCTGACACCAGTAGCGACATCTATCCAGTTTGAAACAAAACTACCCTCCTTAAACATAAAACTACATAAAAAATAAACTAAAATGATGAATAACAAAATATAATTCTGTTAAAACTAAAATCACATATTTTTGTGATTTGCAACTAATATAACAAATATTTATGGAAATCCAAACATATACACATTAATTTTAAGTAAATAACAATAACCATAGAATAAAGAGGCACTTTTTTAAGGAGCGGAGAAGACTGAGACCAAATGCTTTGCCAAACCTGAGGACTAAGATGGAATGCCTCTATACTAGTAATTTCACCGGTTGTTTTATCCCCGCACCGGAGCACAACAGCGCGAACACTGCAGCTTGGTGGCAGGTTATGGTATAGGAAAGGCAAACGAGCACATAAGCTACTTTTTATATGGGCTTCTTCAGTTACCTGTCTTGCTCACACCGCATGATAATATATTGGAAAGAAATGCCTTTTCATTCTAAAACTATGGTCGTTGGGAGATTTTGAAGCCTTTTGGAGGTACCACGAGTGAAAGAGACAGAGCTATAGCAGTTGCAGCTGTCTCCTTCTGACAATCAATCAATTTTTAATGGGAGGTATCTCTGAATGGCTTAAATATATTTGGATAAAATATACATTACTTTTTGGAAAAATAGTAGATTTACTCTTATACAATCGAAATAGATTTCCAACGATTTTTTTGTGTAAAGCATTTCAAATAACAATAGCAAAAGGCAAGTCGTTTCTCTTTTTCTATACATCGTTCCGTTTCAAAGCTAGTTATACACATAAATATATATTACACTTTAATTTTATGTACATGTTTATACAAAATTACACTTTTAAAATTACATTTAATATTTAAAAAAACAATGCGAGTAAATAAGTGCTTTAATTGCGTAAAATTATCACAAATGCACATTTGACCTTCATCAAGGTGAATGTCAAGGTCAAACGTGCACGAAATACTTTGACGCAATTAAACTTATAAATTATTCCCGTCTAACTCTAATCTATGTGAACCAATATAATATCACTATAATTTTACATCTAAAGGAGCTCGAAGCTAAATTATATTAATTTTTAGGCACTTTTAGCATCCTTGCACATAAAACTTTAAAACTGTTGGTCATACAGCCAAAAAATATATATTAAGATGGATATTTTTTTTTCTATTTCCTTTTGACTTTGATATGTACAAGAGAAATTGTTTAATTTATACCAAGATCACATCTCAAGCACGATTTACAGCAAAAAACAAATCCCAGCTTAAGTTCGTAACACCCATGAACAAGATAACTAACAATTCAGAATTAAAACAAACATATTCTTAGCTTTTAAAACTTGTCTTAATCCAGCCAGGCAATCCAGTTCACTGGCTGCAACTTGCCAGGTTTTCAGAAGATCCTAGTATTTCTTCAGAAGACAACTAGAATATTATAATTTAAATTGGTATTCGTTGGCACCATACATGCTTTCAAACAGGGATTGTAACCGGTTACAAATAAACCGGTATTTATTTAGGTTAAACCGGTTAATAATTTAGGTTACGTTCGAACGAAATGATTTGGGAACGTTATTTCGAAGCGCTCCCTAACCGGTTACTCTGTGTTTCGATACGGGATGAATGACCGCTGTCGCGCGTCGAGGCGCTGCTGGTGGCTGCGCTATCAATCTAATACCATAGCAAACCAATCCTGTCTCCTTAAACGAGCGGTCATTCACCCCCCACACGGAGGAACCGCTCTCTAACCGGTAAATTGATTTCGTTCCCTGTTTACGCTCCGACATAGAGATACCGGTTAGAGCGGTTCTTGCGAGCGTAACCTTTATTATGGGTTAGGCTCTCAAAGTGCGGCTCTAACCGGTGCGGAAAATAAACCGGTTTTCAATCCCTGCTTTCAAATACTTCAATCTATTAAGACTGCGCCGAGCGTACGCCGGATGTACAGTGGCGCCCTCATTACTTTTATTGTGTTTTCTAATAAACTAAAGTATTTTCTTGAAATTGGTCGGTAGGTTTTTGTACTACAAATGAAAACACAACTTATAGGGTATATCACATAGTTTAATAACAATTCACCTTCGAGTTATCAACTTAACGGAAAAAAGTGGCCACCTTTTCCCGTTAAGCTGTCTACTCAAAGGGTAATTGTTATTAAAGTTTGTTACGTATCCCATAAATTGTGTTTTTACTTGCACTACAAACACATTTCGTCTGATTCCAAGGAAATTCTCTAGTTAATTAGAAAATACAATAATAGTAATGAGGGCGCCACTGGACGCTCGACGTTTGCTCGGTGCAACCTTAAGACCTTAGTGACGATTTCTAGCAGAGATTTCAGCAATCAAACCGTTTCATAGCTAGTCACGATCTAAATACTCAATCCTTTGACAGAATACAACCATGGAAAATATAAAGGTGTTCAGAACGCATACACTAACCTACGTTGGAAATTCGTTGGCCAAATACAAAATTAGGTATGTGTATAGTCTCTATATCAATAACGATGGCGTCACGTTTACTTGTGCGCTAATGTAATTTTCATTTGCAAGAAAACTTCTGCACGAACTGTTCACCAGTGATTTGCACGTGGTTTTTTTTATGACTTTCGTCTTCTACTCGAAACTAGAGACATGCCCTTCTATTGCGAGCGGGCGGGTACAGACTCCGTTTGTCTTACAACGATGTCTTTTCAAGGTTTGCTCGCAGTGGAATCACTTGAACTCACCGTTGTAGGGTAAATTGAGTACGTACGGTGCGCGCTCCGCTCGCAGTGGAACGCGAGCATCGGGTCTTCGTCTATTGCCCATTCCTTTTGCTCTCGACGCGTAACTAATTCGCAAGAAAGTGACTGGGCGATGCGAAGTTCATAAAAAATGGAGCTAGCTCAGAAGCTGATCCAAAAGGGACCTATTGATTCTACGTTTGAAGGATCCCTTGTCATAAGCATCCAGAAATATGGATGTCGGTAGTGTTCTTGGCTGCGCCATTAAAAAAATCCGTTCATCCGTCTCTTCACCAAGCGGTTCCAACGGAAGACCAGTGCTGGCTTTATGGCTGGCGAATGCTGAGTTGGGACCGTTTCGCAATTGTTTCTCTGTGACTTATTTTTTGTATCTATGTAAGTACCTAATTTTGTTTTGTATTGTTGCGAATAAACGTCTCTTTATCTTTATCTTTAAAAAGGTTCAAGTGATGCACTTTACCCTGATCATCATAGTATTTTGTGCGGAAAACGGAAAATTCTCTTCTATTGAACGTCCCAGTTGGTAGAAAAATTGTGACACAGTTGGTTTTCATATAGATTGAGGTGTTTACGTTATATGTGCTGCCACTGCAGGACAGTGTTTTAAATTTTCTTGCAGAAGTTTTCTTGCAAATGTATTCCTAAGCGTAAGTGCAATCGTTCTCAAGTCATTCGGATTCGGAAAGTCGGTAAGAGTAGCATAAGAGTGTATTGGGAGCGAAAGAGAGTAATACAAAACCCGAACGTTGTTTTATGTACTATTTATTGCACTGTACAGTCAGCAGCAGACGTACAGTCACGAGATTTAATTTGGTACCCACCTTAGATCCAAAGTCAATCTGACATTCTACAACAGTAAGGTTGAGTTTCCTAAAAGTTACAGATGACTTGACATCTCTAATGACATTGACGACTTCAAGCATATTTTTCTTGAAATGGGTCTCAAATTAACGCTCGTGACCGTACTTACGCAACCGAAAAGGTCGTGTCTAGATAATTTTCAGCATATAATTCTGCTTAGTTACTTTTCATGCTGACTGTACGAAAGATGACATTAGCAACTGACATTAAACAACATATTGACACTTGTTCACTCATCATTTCGAATTTCATTTCACCGAACGCTATTTTTTGCTGAAACCATGTTGTTTTCAGGATACCTTAAATATAATTTACGTAGGTTAGGTTAGGTTAGACAAAAAAGTTAACTCATGCGTCGAGAAATGCCTTTCGATGATATGAAAGTTCTACGTAATGATACATTCGATGAATTGTGTTTCGATAAAATAATACGTACCCCTATCTGTAGCTTGTGTTATAAAATTAGACCAAGTTTAGGAAGGTTCAATACATTAAAAAAATAAATAAAGAAATTACTAAAGCAATCTTAAGATTCCGGTTTCCAGACGTCTCAGAGATGACAGTAGTAAATGACTTGACATTTACTTTGAAGTATTAAGGGGGGCATATAACTTATGATCAGTTTCTTCATCTTTTACACAACGTTCACCTATTCGTGTCTATCAAGTGTTTGGCCAACAAATAACCGAATCCGTGTCAGGTATTTTTCACTTTAGTTGGAACGACTATGGAGTTACCCTTATTAACCGACTTTAAAAGAGTTTTCTTGGATTTATCATAAAAATCGCACTTAGCGAGGACCTTTACACCTTTCGCGTGTGTAATATTTCCTTTTACTTTAGTGTCACTATTTACCTTATCAACTTTTACATCTACCACTTTAACATTCGCAGCTTTTTCTATTTCCTGTTTTTCTTCAACTGTATGCAGTTCATCTACAGCTATTACTTCAGTTTCCTTACCTTCAGGTTCTTTAATTCCTTCTTCCTTCACTCTTTCTTCTTCCTTAACTCTTTCTTCTTCCTTAACTATTTCCTCTTCCTTAACTCTTTCCTCTTCCTTAACTCTCTCTTCTTCTTTAACTCTTTCCTCCTCCTTGACTCTTTCAGCCTCTTTCTTTTTCGCAGCGATCTCGAGTCTTCTCTGAGCGTTCCACCAGGGCATGAACCGTTGGAACATGACCCTGGATCGATGCTGTGGCTTCAGGACCCATGACACAGCCATGTCCACGTCTGCGATCCTGGAATGAGCAAAGTGATGATTAGGTGGAGTGCTGGCCATACACAATTTCAAGTGCCCGACATTATTTTCAAAGGGTTTGATGGGGGGTTTGAAATACAAATACAAAATGGTTAATGTGGAATAGTTAAGACTGCGTCGAGACGGATGTACAGTATTTTCTTGAAATTGGAAGGTGTGTTTTTGCACTACAAATGAAAATATAACTCATACGGTTTATCACATAGTATAATAACAATTCACCTTCGAGTTATCAACTTAACGTGAAAAAGTGGCTACATTTTCCCGTTAATTTAATGTTATTAAAGTTTGTTACGTGTCCCATAAATTGTGTTTTTACTTGCGCTTCAAAACGCATCGTCTGATAAGAATTTTTTTAGTTAATTAAAAAACACAATAATAGTAATGAAGGCGCCACTGGACGCTCGACGTTTGCTCGGTGCAGTCTTAAGAAACCCTGACATTAAGAGCCCGTTCTCACGAGCGCTTTTTCAACGCGCGTTAAAAAAACGTTGAAATGACTCAAATTGATAACCATGTGTTTATTCACACGAAGGCGGTTTTAAAGCGCGGCGCTTTTTTATCGAACACTGTTCGATTTTTGACGTTGGGCGTTGGACGTTAAATTGAATTGAGCTTACAATACCGCCAACGTCCGGCTGTAACGCGACGCTTTTTAAGCGCTCGTGAGAACGGGGCCTAAGAGTTCGTAATATGTCATGTAGCATTCAATTACTATGTTGATAGCTTTTTGATCAAGAAATACATTGTAAAAATACCACGCAACAATCCTGGATCCTCAATTCTCATTGGTAAAACCATATTGCTAATGGCGGTCGAGTAAGTAACGATACCATAACACGTCAAAAGCCATATTGTTCTACCCAGTAGGATAGATGCCCAGAACCCAAAGTGTATGAAGTCGTAAATATGTTTGTGTTGGAGATGATCCGATTCGAGTGATCCAAATTAGAAATGATGACCAAGGTCAAACACAAAATTGTAAGTCGTTTATGACTTTTCTTCACAGCTTCATTAACCCTTAAATGCATAATGATGTAGATATACATCGTATATTTTAAAGGTCAATTTCAAACATACCTACATTTTAAGAAAATTTTAAACTTAGAATTTATGCAGTTAGATTTGTAGCTTTGTCAAAATTCAAATTTGGAAATGAACTTTAAAGACGCGTTCGATTTTCGAAACGCTATGCATTTAAGGGTTAAAAAGCTGATTCATGTAAAAAACAGTTGAGAAAAACCAACAATCATTTGTTTTTATTTATTTCTGGCAACACATATGGAACATGGAGTTTATATGGCCGACGTTTTACATGACGTCTCACACGTGGACCTCTGTCTAATGACCGTGTAATTAGCAGTTTAAAATGCTTGTATCATCCGTACTTATTGATCGATTTTAATTTTTACTTCACTCCTGGCGATCTCTTATACAGTATTTTCATATTTTGTTGAGAACTGCGATTTAAAAATGAAATCCATGCACTTTGTACCACGCATTAGCTGATTCGGTGCTGAGCTATGGACTTGTTGCATACGGTGGCACCTTCCAAACATATCTGGATAGAATCTTCAGTCTCCAATTAAGAGTTATTAAATTGTTAGTAGGTAAAAAAAGAAAATAAAAATGTAAAGGTGACTATAATATTCTGTTTAAAAACTTAAAAATATTACCTGTACATGAAAAATTTAAATATCTGTTAGCAATAGACCAGTATAAGAGCCAAAAATTTAAAATATGTAAATCATATCAACCTAGCTTTAGAGTGACGACGCGCAAAAAATATGTAGAACCGAAGTCAAACAACTATTATGGACAGAGAACTAGGCAGTTCCTTGTACCGCGCATCTACAACCAACTTCTCCTTAAGAGTGATTGCACAAGTAAGAATATGTTTAAATATAAGGTTAAAATGTGTTTAATAGATGCCTTCCTCGGAGGAGGCAGGCGAATGTAAGAAAATTAATTGCTTGCATCTGTCTGCCTAGTCTGAGAAAGGAACCTAGGCATGGATTTTAGGTTAACATTTTTGTTTTTTAAGCTATTTTAAGTAGGTACACAGTAAATATACAGAGTGTTTTTAAAATTCGCCAACAAACTGTTACCGCAGTTTGGCGAAGAGTATTTTTGTAAAAAAGTGTACTTTATCAGGAAAATAAATGAAAAAAAAAAAAAAAAAAAAAATCCCTATTAAAGTTTGTTTCAATAGAACTTGCCAACGATGTAAACAAAACATTCAATGAGATATCCATATTCTAGCACTATTTTATTATTTTAATGGTTTAGGATAATGATGTGGAAAGAATTTATTAAATAACACATGGATTTAGCAGTATTTGATGATGTAGAATGGAAATTAAAGACATTTTGAATACAAGGTTTGTTTACATTGTTGGCAAGTTCTATTGAAACAAACCTTACTTACGTAGTTAAGACTATGACATTGAGAAACTTGTAAAATCTACCCTCCTAAGCCAATAAGCAGTATCTTAAATTCAATCACCAAAGCAGATTAAATTCTATACTATTAATAATAAGGTTGATATTACTATAGGAGTTTTATCTTAGTTACCGCGTTTTTGCTTAGGACGACGACACAAATACCCGATGACATACTCGTAATAGATCGAGGAATGGGTGTCGTTTTTCGGCATTTCCGGTACCATATGACACCTTGTGCGTCATACAGTCTACGCCGCCGCCTAAATGAGTTATACTATCCGCAATACCATAGAGATTGAAAAGCATAGAGGGAGTATAAAACCGGCTAATAGAATAGTACTCTTCGCATTTGATTGATGTCGTCAATGTCATTAGAGATGTCAAGTCATTTGTAACTGTTGTGAAACTCAACATTACTGTTGTAGAATCGCTCATTGAATACAAAACGGACACATTCCAAGATAATTTGCTATTCCATTAAAAATCGTATTCCAACCGCTTCTAATTTTAAAATGCAACACTGACTCATTTCGGATTGTGTCCGTTTTGTATTCAATGAAGAATGTCAGATTGACTTTGGACCTAAGGTGGGTACCAGATTTAATCTCGTGACTGTATGTAGGGAGCATTTTGAAGTTACAAAAGTGGCTACTAAATGAGACAAATCTATTGATTTGGAGGTCATGTACTAACTTCCTCTTGAACCGGTCCCGGTCCAGGGCATGCTGCTCCCAGTTCCCGGCGCGCGCCTGCCGCGCAGCGAACGCCCAGACCCTGAGGACGTGCACCTTCGGGGGCTTCGAGGAGAACTGCACCTGGAATTGAAGAGGAGAAGGTCAGTAATGGTAATGATTAGAAGAATGCCACGTTGTAAAACTGATATTTATAGAAGAAATGCTTACAACATGTGCATTGTACATCATATATTTTCCATGCTGTTTGTAAACGGCTGTAAAGGAGGAGTAACTTTTATGTAACACCAATTACTAACCCTTTTTAGCAAATAAATCATTATGAATTATAAATTATGAATTATGAATTAAAGATAAAAAAGATAAAAGACATTTATTCAGTAAGTAGGCCGTACGGGCACTTTTACACGTCAAGAATCTACCAGCGCTTCCCAAGAGGAGACACTGCTGAGAAGAAACGCCGCAATAAACTCAGCAGTCAGCATTATGAATGGCTGACCGATTCTCGCAAGGGGATTTTTTTCATAGCACGGAGAGGGCGAATGGTTATACAGGCCACCTGATGGTAAGTGGAAAAGAGATCCTGAGACATAAATTTACATTCCCTTCCCAAGGCCGCAAATGCGTTGCTAAGCCTGAGGACTAAGATGGAATGCCTCTATGCTAATCATTTCACTGGCTGTCTTATCCCCACACGCAACAAAGCAATGCTGGGCGGTAGGTTAAAGGATAAGATGGTGGTAGCGATCCGAATGGACCCCGAACAAGCTCTTGCCACATACTTTGTAAATTTTCCAAAACTAGTATAGCGTTATGATTGTTATGAATCTTGTCTGGGCTTTGTTTTTTTTTTAATATAGACGAGGGAGGCAAAAAAGCATGTGAAGGGAAGTAACCATCGCCCATAAACACCAGCAACTCAAGAACTATACTGTAGTTTTTCAATTGTTTATTTTTAAAAGCTTACCGCCAAGTGACATGTGTGAGTGTGACCGGATGACGTATCATTCGAGGGATATTATTAGCGTGGCGTCATTACGATCCTGAGGTCAGTATCAAGATTGTTTGTTAGTCGTGAGTCATCAGTGACGTCACGGTTTTGATTTGATGGTGTAGTTTATTCGGAGAATAGCCCTGATGATGTGGACTTAACTGTGTAAATTATATTGATGATGTTTATTTGTTTGTGTGTAGGGAATAAAGGCTTGTAGTACTGTTAGGCGTTGGGCTTGAAACCTATCACTAATACACTGGTAAACATCTTAGCCTATTTGTGCAAAATGTGGTTACAGAATTATTAACAAGTTTTTAAAGTTGCAATTGTAAAGCACTGGCCCACTTTGGGATTACAGGCGTGAAGGTATGTATGTATGTTTGTTTGTATCGCGACTTTAGACAAGTTACAAATAATAAAACCTTTTGTACGGATTTGGGGAATAAATATACCCTGTCCCCAAAAAAATGTATTTAATGCAGATGTCTATTTTGCTTTATTATGCTATCGAAATATGTATTGCATACCTATTGGTAGGTACAGTTTACACTTTAATCGCTGTGACAATTTCATACGACAGTTTAAACATGACGTTAAATAGACAAGGCACTAAAGTGTAAACATATTTTTGACTTCGACTGTACATACAGACATCTCCATATTTTTTTGGGAACACATCGGGATGAGTGTCGGTGATTAATGCCTAGTTTACACGGGCTTAGTAGCTAATGCTTAGCACCTAGATCGAAAGTGAGTGGACGGGTCGGAAGGGGCCGCCCTAGGCGTACTTTTTCGAGTCAAATCGGAGAAATACTGGAAAAGGGCCGAATCTTAAGTACCCGAAACCGACGTGCGTGCATGACTCGATGTATGAATGTGGAAGAAGCGAAAGAAATTTGTCAAGATCGTAGCAAGTGGAAAGAAGTGGTCTCTGCCTACCCCTCTGGGAAACAGGCGTGATTTAATGTATGTATGTATGCTTAGTACTTGTCACTTACACTAATACCCAATGTGTAAACATGCTGATTAGTGCTTAGTACTAGTTTTTGCGTACAGTGCAAGTGAATAGAACTCGATCCTATTTACTTAGCGACAAGTCAATACCCCCCTAAAATTTACCAAGCACTTGTCGCTTGTTGGCCATGTATAAAACAGCTGCGACAAGTGCTTAGATCACCTTTTACATGAATGAGTGTAGATATTATCTATTAGGTTCATCGAACTGAGTACCGCTCGCCTTCGATAAAGACAGATCTTAATAGTGCCAAGTCTGGTGATTATCGCACCCGCAACCACCCATTGAAGCATCGCATGATAATCAAATATGTATATTTAGCTTGGCAGGGACATGGCAGTTTCAAATCTTCCGTGTTGTAAGATTTGAGGAGGATTTGATACCGTATAATAGGGCATCATTCTAGATTATTAAAAAACCGAAAAAAAAACTACCAAAAAAGTACTTCTTTAAAAGTTAAGATTTCGACGGAAACTTATATGTATGTAATATTACCAGAAATATAAAAAAACTACCGTATTGCAAAAGAGGTATAAATTAATAGCTATCGCCTGCGACTTCGCGTAGTTATCGCTATTCCCTTGTGAACAGATCATTTTTCCGGGATACTAATTGAATACAGAATTATCACGGAATATTTAGTTGTTGGTAATTCTGTAGCTCTGCCTATCCCATTCGGGAATGTAGGCGTGAAGGCATGTATGTTTAAAGTACTATATGTCTTCAAGCCCTCGATACTAAATTTCATTAAAATTGGTTTAGCAGTTTATAGTATAACTAGCTATTGCGCGCGACTCTGTCCCCGCAGAAAACTAAAACATAGCCTATGTCAGGGTGAACGTAGCTTTCCATTAGTGAAATAATTTTTGAAATAGGCACAGTAGTTTTTGAGTTTATTCATTATACACACACAAAAATACAAATCTTTCCTCTTTATAATATTAGTGTTGATGTAGATAGAACTCTACCTCGAACATAAGTACAATTAGCACCTCGTTACGTAACGAAATCCTAAACGTGTTTGTGATTACGTTTTCTTGCTGCCACACCAATGACGAGGAATGTCGTCATTTGTACACAAGCCTACAATGATGTATGACGAATGTATAATAAAAATGTTATGAGAGCATTTGTTTGTATAGTCTCAAAACAATATCTGTAACGAGGCAGAGGGCCCAGACAAGATGCACTACGCTAGCTAGCGTTTCTCTTCGTTTAGTTTTTGAACCAATCGCGTCACTGGTAGATGACGTGATACGAAAAATCACGTGATGTGCCAGTGACGCGATTGGTTCAAAAACTATAGGAATAGAAACGATAGTTAGCGTAATGCATCTTGTCTGGGCCCTCTGGTGATGAGAATTAAACGGTTTCTTAGTGACGAATACCATCGAGACGATCAAGTGTGAGACGGACTCGCGCACTGAGGGTTCTGTACCGCCGCACAGTGGATCTACTCAGTGTGGGCAATTTTTTTTTGGTCAAATGTGTAATTGCCCAAAAAGTAGTTTAGTTTCCCGTCGCAGTTTGTAAATTTTTTATGTACATTGAGGCAACCATTTGAAATGGAAGATATTTCTTATAAATATATATCAAAAAGGCTTTTAATTAATATGTATTTTATTGTAAAAAGGTATCCTTAAATTACTTTTATTTCACTAAAACTAACGGACAGAACTTATGGCAGGACTATGTATATATTACCAATAAATAATATGAATATGAATATAAATGAATAATAATAATAAATATACATACATACACATACATAAACTCACGCCTTTATTCCCAGAGTGGAGTAAGCAGAGAGAGAGAGAGTAATTAACCACATTTTGCACACTTAGGCTAAGATTTTCACCAGCGTATTAGTGACAGGTTGCAAGCCCATCGCCTAACAGTACTATACGCCTTTATTACGTTAGCCGTCTCTTACGACATCCACGGGAAGATACGGAGTGGCGCTATTCTAACCCGGCAACCACACGGGATATAAATATATAACTTACAAAGTGTTGTCAAGGGAATATCGTTATCTACTTTCTATACCGGTTAGGTGATGAAATAACCGTTAACGTTGCGATAAAGTACCTATTTACGTTACAACGCAATTAATCAATTTTTGATGTCGGTTTATATCGCAGTGCGCATACAGGTAGTTGCATCGGCCTTGTACACTCACAAGATTGGTACCCACCTTAGGTCCAAAGTCAATCTGACATTCTACAACAATGAGTTTGATATCAGTTACAAATGACTTGACATCTCTAATGACATTGACGACATCAAGCATTTTTTTTTGGTGGTCCCAAATTAAAGCTCGTGGCCGTAATTTACATCCTTTGTTAGCGACCCGCCCTCGCTTCGCTTCCGTTTGTGCCAGTTTTAAATAAATATCTACCTCTGGAATCACTATCTATTGATGAAAACCGCATTAAAATCTGTTGAGTAGTTTGAAAGATCTAAGCGTACATACAGAGGGACCGACGGAGGGAAGCCGTTATAAATGTTACGCAAATTTACATAGTCCCAAACTCCTTAGTTTTTCAAACATTATGTACATTACCCTATGTTGGTGAAAAACATCGTGAGGTTTACGAGAGTAATTGCACAGAAAATAGCAGAGACCCGACCACCCATTCCCCGATAAAAGCCTTTAAAAGGCTTACCTCTCGAAGTACAACCCACTAAAAGAATAACCTTGGAAGAAACATACGACTTAGTTGTTTGTTAAACTAGCCATCACATAAGGGAAACCTAAAGAGCAGCAGTAAATTGATATCCATCTTATTGCATAACCAAATATAAGGAAAACCCTTAAAAATAGCTCTTAAAAAACCAATCGAACGGCTTTTTTAAGTTAAAGGGATATTGGTATCACTCAAAATATAGCGCTACAAAAGCAAAATCGAGCAAGACATACACGAAACGTATTTGGTAAGGATAACCCTTACCCTTATAAATAGCACTTTAAAAAGCAAATCGAACGGCTTTCAAGCGATACGACTTTACTAAATGAATCCTTATAAGAACCCATTCGAAACCCCTTGAATGGGATAGCGGGCCGGGCCCTGGAAAATAGTGTATCCGAGAGGGCCAGCCTGTAAGATCTATGATAATGAGATTTGACTTAGTTCACCCCAGCACATAATTTACTCCGGCTCTCGATTAACTTATACGAGGGCCGTTCCGAAAGTTTCTAGCTGTGTCAACATTTATTGAAATAAGTATATTTATATTGTTGATGGATATTTAAGGCAAATTCCAATATAAACATTGTGTTCAAAAATCATAGATGTAAATCACTTCGTTTGTTGTTTACGATTTTTTTAACACTAGACGTGTTAACGCTTTGAAAAATATGCAAGCGACGTATTCCTGGCCTAGATTTTTGCTATAATTAATACGGTCTCAAAAGTAGTAACCTTTTAATTTTTTCCAATATAAGTATTACAAAACGTGTAGTACATCAGTCCTATTTTAAACCATACGTGATATATACGTTAGAATATGGAGTAAACAAGCCTTGAAGAAATGTCTAAATTAGAGTCACCAGGAAAATTCAGTGACTTTCAATGAAAGCATTTTGTGCAGTACTATATTTGGGAATAGAGTAAAACAAGCTGCTTAAATATATTAAAAATACTGACGATTCCATCACGGGCAATACCATCAGAATCAGACGACCCCTTTAGATTTGACACAGGTTTTGAATACCAAAAAGCTGATGATTTCACCAAAAATTCAAATTTCATAGAAAACGACTTATCTGTGAAAATTAAATATAAAAAAAAACATTATTTTTTTACTAATATTTTTGAGAAAACCTGTTCGTAATAAAATTTGCTTTATGAATGTATCAACAATATTAATATATTTCAATAAATGTCGACACAGCTAGAAACTTTCGGAACGGCCCTCGTACACCATTGTTTATTTACATTTAAAAGTAAATAAATAAACATAACGTGACGCATTGTGATCATTGAGCTGCTGTAAAAAATGGGGTAACGACCCTGACGCATTAGTCACCGCCACGTCATTCTGTAAGACGCGAGTTTGTTGTGCAAGGGATGACGGGCCGTAGTGGAGGGGGTACTTCCATTTTCGAGGAAAAACACGAATGACGACGGTTACTTCCAAATATTCGCAGTATAACAGTCGTGTTGTGGAAGGATGACGCATAAAGTTAAAATGTTGCGAAGTAGGCAATGACTTATAGACCTCTCATATCTAAATGGGTTGGGTACATAATGTCAATCATTATAGCGGTACTGAGAAACGGTAAGGGGTCAATATAACATGAGAACCAGCGGGCCTATTGATCGGTTTATTAATACGGCCCTAAGACGCAAAGTGTGCTGTGGTATTTGTGCCGCAGAACCGATAATCGCTGGAGTTATCGTATTCTTGAGTGGACCCCGCTAATCGGCCAACGTAGTGTAGGACGCCCTCAGACTAGGTGGAGTGACGATCTTCGCAAGGTGGCTGGCAAGAGCTGGATGAGAGTGGCCACGAATCGTGCTCGTTGGCGTGCAATGGGAGAGGCCTGTCCAGCAGTGGACTAATATAGGCTGATGATGAAGACGCAAAGTGCGGTTTTTTACGTATACCACATATCAAAGAATACAAGTACAGATACCCAATTTCATAGAGCAAAAGCGTGCCGTCCTAATGCAGGCAATTCTGTAGGCAATTTTAGTCCCGTAGTTGGACCAGTAGATGGCGTATCTGAGCACCACTCCTATGACACTGGCAGCCTACCTAATAGTTTTAGAAACATATTAAGATAACCAGATGGCATTTTAATCGCTATAATCCTACTGGTCACACTGTGGTAGCGTTTTATTAATTCAGAGGAACATTTGACCTGATTAATAATTGATTCCATAGAACTTTCGCCATCCGTGACGGTGCCATCTAGTGACAGTACCCAATAAAACATAGCAAGCTTGAAAGCTCACAAGTATTGTATGAGTTAGATAGTTATTATACATTTTATTGCATTTATTAAACTTATAAAATATGACCTTATTTCATGTATAGGAAGATGTTTTTGATATAATTAAGATACGTTGAATTTATTAAGGTGTAAAAATCATTAAATCTTCACGATTACTGGTTCAAATGTTTCGCTCGATACCTGTGACGCCATCTATGAGTTTATTAAAGTAATAATTATACGTTGTTCGAGTTGGGAGGCCATGTTTATACACAGCTGAACATTTCTCTTCACCGTTATTACACGTTACACGTGCAAGATAACAGTTTCACAATGTTCGTTTCCAATTTGAAATAAGTTACGCTTCTACTATCGAAAATAGCGTTCGACACGTACAGTTACGTTAGTAGAATTATTTACGAAAGTGGCAAAAAGAGGAACTCATATGGTGTTGGTTACGACGGTCATTTTTTATAGACGGATATAAATTAAAAAAATATAATATTCATTTGCTTAATGTTACCTGATATGAAATGAAGATAAAAAAAAAGATAAAAGATGTTTATTCAGTTATTAGGCCGCACGGGCACTTTTACACGTCAAAAATCTACCAGACCCAGTCGATCCAAATCCCAGAGAATCCAGAAGACCTACACAATGGATATCTAAATATATATTTTTTTGTATGTAGGTATGTAGTTTACCTTGTTACTAAAATGGATGACATGATTCCTATAGAACAGATCTTTGTATGTGTTATAGCTTCATACTTTCCCATACTGACCGATTTAAATGTTACATGTATAGAGAAAAACATAGTGAAAAATATAGATAACATCAAAGAATCAGGAATAAAGGAAGGAAGGAACAAATATCTACCATTACCGGGATTTGAAGTTAACGTTGAAATGAATAAATAATACTGGAAAAGGGCCGAATCTTGACCCTTTATAAGGCCCCAGTTATACAGTTAAGCTACGTAAAATTCAAATACAGTTTCATGTTTCACACTTCCTAGGGAATCATTTAAAAGCAAGTCATTTTTTGTGCAAACAACAGAATACATATAATATTCTGTAAAGCATAATGTTGAATGTCTAAATACATATATGTCGCTCATTGAATACAAAACGGACATATTCCAAAATAATTTGCTCTTCCATTAAAAATCGTAATCCAAGCGCTTCTAATTTTAAAATGCAATACTGACTCATTTCGGATTGTGTCCGTTTTGTATTCAATTTCGGATTGTGTCCGTTTTGTATTCAATGAACGATGTGGTCGCTAAATCGCCTCTGCCTTATAAAGGGTTAAGTACCCGAAACCGACGTGCGTGCATGACTCGATGTATGAATGTGGAAGAAGCGAAATAAATTTGTCAAGATCGTAGCAAGTGGAAAGAAGTGGTCTCGGCCTACCCCTCTGGAAAACGGGCGTGATTTAATGTATGTATGAATACATTTCGTACGATATAAAATACGTAAAAAAAATGCCAATTTCATATTCAAATATCAACCCACAAAATAAAACCGAACGAAGTGGGCACGGGAACGGCTAGTAGTGAAATAAAGTGCTAACCGAATTTTGCACAAAACATACTACTTCATAAAAGATAAGATAAAGATAAAAAATATAAAAGATATTTATTCAGTAAGTAGGCCGCACGGGCACTTTTACACGTCATGAATCTACCAGCGCTTCCCAAGAGGAGACCACTGCCGAGAAGAAACGCCGCAAGAAACTCAGCAGTCAGTCATTTTTTAAACATGTTACAATGGTACTACTTAATCTAGCATTATATAAAGCAATATATATTAAATTAAATATAATATCAAATAGCATGCGTAGTTCAGCAGGAAAACATGTCAAAAATATTACGAGAGAGACAAAGGGGGGGGGGAAGAGAGGAGAAAAAAAACACAGGACAACCAAATAAAAGTTTGATATGCTTTCCCACATCAACGGTGTCCCCTAGACAAACAATGACTAAGTTTCGGGTTTAGGCCAAGCATTTTTATCTGTTAGATAGTCCTCGACCCTATAGTACGCTTTAGTACGCATATGATCGCATGTCTATTAGTAAGGACAAAGCGGGATAGAGTATAAGGAAACTTATTACGTGTGAACATTGATTTGACCTTCATTTTAGTTTCCTGGTAAAACAAAAGAGATCCAACAATAACTTTACTTTGAACTAATAATAGTAATGTAGTAATATGCGGTGTGGTTGCCGGCCTAGAATTGTACCACTCCATGTCTTCCCGTGGATGTTGTAAGAGGCGACTAAGGGATTAAAGGCTTGTAGTACTGTTAGGCGATGGGCTTGCAACCTGTCACTAATACACTGGTAAACATCTTAGCCTGTTTGTGCAAAATGTAGTTACATATATTGAACAACAAGTTTTTAGAGTTTTTGGTAATTCTGTAGCGCTGCCCACTCTGGGAATGAAGGCATGAGTGTATGTATGTATGTTATATCTGAGAAAGTTCCCAATGATCTTGTTTCAATAAATAATTGATTGATGAAAACAAAGACGTGATTGCAATGAGATATAAAACAATAACAAAGTGTTCAATGATAAAACTGACCATATCTATCACAAGTCATAAGGCATTTTTTCAAGAAACTGTAACAGATATTTAATAATGATTTGCCATCGATTTTTGTCGGAAAAGGTCGTTTTATCGCCCGGGTTCTTTTTTTACAAACAAACCTTGTCCTGACATTTACGAACAACTTTTTTTTATTCAAATCCGTTGAGCCATTCTCGAGTTTTTGCGAAACAAATACCTAATATGAGTACTAGCGACCCGCCCTCGCTTCGTTTCGGTTTATGTGAGTATAATATATAGCCTATAGCCTTCCTCGATAAATGGGCTATCTAACACTCAAACAATTTTTCAAATGGGAACGGTAGTTCCTGAGAGTAGCGCGTTCAAGCAATCAAACAAACAAACTCTTCAGCTTTATAATATTAGTATAGATATGAAGTAAATTCCCATTCTACTGGACTCGTAACTTTAAACATTGAAATTAAGTAAAATTGTTCATCATTATAACCTAACAAATTGTTTTGAAAATCAGTTAGGTATTTTAAAATTCATCTGGAATTATCGCTTATTTCCAATTGTATGACTAACATCTCAATCCAATCAATCCACAATTTAAAACTGTATGATTTATACGAGCAATGTCCGATGCAACACCAATTCAACCAATCAAAAGCTCCATACAAATTAGGCTACATATCGTGTCTCGCGGCACTGAACTACAACTGCGATAAAATGCGTGAAACACCTGACAGATGGCAGCAACTGTGCTCAAGGTCACGTGCGTGCGCGCAGAGGACAACATAACCTCAAATACTTTTCAATTGGACAAACAACTGTTACTACGTTTCCTCTAATAATTATAAGAATTTATATAACTATTGAGTGTAGCGTATTTAGTTTAGAGTGTTATTTGGGATTGAGTGGGCTATGTTTTTTTTTTAAAGGCGCGGTATAGTTTAAACTCAGCACCTTAACCTTCGTTATTCTTTTCATATAACTTTAACGTTATTTATGTTATTGTGATTCAAGATACTGTATCGATATATCTGTAGAATACGAAACAAAAGATAAAAATACATACAGCCGAACATATAACCTCTTCCTTTATTTAAGTCTGTTCAAATCGGTCGCTAGGTAGTTGGTGGTAACACTGCTAACGAGTATGTTATCTTAATGAATAATACTAATAAATATGTTTATGACATAAACAAGAAGATAAATATTTTCCATTGTTATCGTACTACAGTTTGTTAATATTGGCTTGGCATAATAAATCTTGAAAAAAATGTGGCCAGTGTTCGGAGTGAAATTGGCATTATGATCCAATTTTTAACCGACTCTAAAAAAGGAGGTTCTATGTTCCACTATAAATACAGTCAGACTTTAATTCGATACCCACCTGACATTCTACAACAATAAGGTTGAGTTTCGTATAAGTTACAAAGGACTTGGCATTTTTTTCCTGCTCAACTACGCGTGAATACATTTATTTCTTATCGTATGTTAGATTCATTGTTTAATATAATGCTAGGTTAAGTTTTATAATTGTATATTTAAAAAACGACTAACTGTTGAGTTTCTTGCGGCGTTTCTACTCAGTAGTGATCTCTTGCGATGCGCTGGTAGATTTTTGACTTACTGAATAAACGTCTTTTATCTTTTATCTTTTTTATCTTTAACTAGCGACCCGCCTTCGCTTCGCTTCGGTCTATGTGAGTTTTCTGTAACACCCGTACATAAACCAGAATCTATTATACTTATAAACCTTCCTCTTGAATCACTCTATCTATTAAAAAAAGCCGCATCAAAATCCGTTGCGTTGTTTTAAAGATCTAAGCATACATAGGGACAGACAGCGAGAAGCGACTTTGTTTTATACTATGTAGTGATAGTGATGATGGGTCCCAAATTAACGTTCACGCTTCTCTCCCAATGGGGTAGGCAGAGACTATGGAACGCCATGTGCACCGATCTAAACATACAACTTTCGCTACCAACCTAAATGCACGTACGTCGGTTTCGGGTGCTTTTGATTTGGCCCTTATTCAGCACATAGCGAATCTGATCACAGTATGTGCATCTAGGGCGTCCCCTACCGACATCTCCACTCATTCTCGCTCAACATACCTCTTTCGTAACTCAGGAACCGCTAATCACTAGATAATATAAAACAAAGTCGCTTCCCGCTGTCTATCTGTCCCTATGTATGCTTAGATCTTTAAAACTACGCAACAGATTTTGATGCGGTTTTTTTAATGAATAGAGTGATTCAAGAGGAACGTTTTTATGTATAATAAATTCTGTTTTATTTACGGGTATTACAGAAAACTCACATAAACCGAAGCGAAGCGAGGGCGGGTCGCTAGTAATTATTATATATGTATAATGGAGTCGTTTAATTCCACTCTAAAAACTATAAAAGTTTAGGTGACCTTTCATAAACTAAAGCGATAATAAACTGGTTATTGTAATAGCTAAACGTTTACCTTCATAATATAAAGAACTCGTTATTCATTTAAATTACAATTTGTGTGGAATCCAAGAAGCCTAGAGCTTAAGAGTTTAAGGCCCGTATTAATAAACTCATCTTGGCTGAGATGCCCGTCACAAGATACGTCAAAGTAAACGTCAAACCATAGAAAGCTGTCATTTTTGACGCATCTCGAGACGAGCATTAGAGTTGAGATTAGTTTATTAATACGGGCCTAAGACTGCGCCGAGCAAACGCCGAGTGTCCAGTGGCGCTCTCGTTACCTACTATTATTGTGTTTTCTAAAAAACTAAAGATTTTCCTTGGAATCAGACGAAATGTTTTTGTAGTGCAAATAAAATTTATGGGTTACGTAACAAACTTTAATAACAATTACCCTTTGAGGCCAAGGTGGCAACTTTTTTCCGTTAAGTTAATAACTCGAAGGTGAATTGTTATTAAACTATATGATATACCCCATAAGTTGTGTTTTCATATGTAGTACAAAAACATTACGTCCAATTTCAAGAAAATACTTTAGTTTATTAGAAAACACAATAAAAGTAATGAGGGCGCCACTGTACATCCGGCGTACGCTCGGCGCAGTCTTAATATTTCATTCATTGCTATAAAATACCAATATATACCTAGGTCTTTTGTTTTTTTTGCGTTTTGTCCAATTCATTCATATCTACCGACATGTAGAACCCTGATATGACCAACTACTCAATAAATTATTTAATTGAGCGCCCATCTATGAATTCACGATTAAAACTGAGCCATGAATATTGAATGAACGAATTTAGGGCCACTGACACTGGTGTCGTATTGAGTTTGCATACGATCTTTATTTGACGGCAGCGAGTGATTAAAGAATGTTCATTGTGACGTTTCGAGTCCGAAATAGATTTAGATCGACGCGCACACGCAGGTTTCCGAACAGATATTGAAACGTACACTTGAGTTTCTTTTATACATGATTTTAGATCATTATTATTGATAAAAAAATCGCGGTTAGACTCGCGCACCGTAAGTTCCGTACCGTCCTATTTCTAAACCAATCAGCGCGAGTCCAAATCAAACTTGACCATTTTTTTGTATTTGTGGTTTTTCTTCAAGGTTTTTAGTACAATCATACCAAATCTGACGCTTGTACGTTTTACCGTTTTAACGCTACAACAAAAATAAAAATACGTTTAAAATAACGTTTCTAGTATGGAAACCCCTTTTATTATTTCACTTCATTTAATTATTTTAATTGTTTGTTATTTCGTCATAATCCATTACGATTCGTAAGATACAGCTGTTTAAAAGGGTTACCTATCACAACTTCGAAAAATGTTTGACCGAATTTTGGTTCGACAAATACTTTTCGTCAATTATGGTTTGGGTTTTTTTACGTTTGGCCGAATGATCATTTCGAATAGTTTTATTTATTCATTACTTGTTTTGGTTTTTTAACGATTTGACAAATTATCTATACCTCATTACTGGTTTCGGCGTATCAACAGTTGTCCAATGTAATGCTTTGTCTATTTGTCTTTTTCCTATTTCTGATTTGACCTTAGTATCCTTTGCCCAATATTACGGCTCGGTTTATTCATAGTTTACCTATTTTTGCATTGTCTGGATAAATTACAAGCAAGTTTTTCGGGGCAGAAAAAAAATAACCTCGAAAGCCAAGGCGGGAGCAAAACTCCCGCCTTGGCCTTCTAACCTAACCTATCTGAGTCGGTTCTGCCCTGACTCGTCTTGCTCGTTGCATTTTGTAGATAGTTGAAACTAATTACAAGCAAGATTTTTTGGCCGAAATGAATATTTGACGTAACGTAGCGAAATCTATATGTAACATTGATGAAGTGAAAAATGGGTTAAGAAACAAAATACAAAACGATCCACAGGCTAGTTGTAGCATTTGGTGTAATGAAAAATGGGCTTTGAAATAAAATACGTAACAATACATAGGGCACGTGACTACAAGGAGAAAAGTTGCTTGGACTAACGAACCATTTACTTAAAGTCAAATGGTGAAATAAAAAACTGACGAATCGTGCCATCGGAGAAACGATAAAAAACGAAACGTTTTCGGTCAAATGAAATTCGGCCAAAAAATTTTCGCGTTTGTGATAGGTTACCGTTTAAAAGTTACGACGGACGAATAGACAGCGTAGGCATATGACCAGGGTCCTGTTGGACTCAGTTCAGGTACGGACTACGGAACCCTAAAAATCCCAATATATCTTGCATCATTTCAATATCTTGTAAGTAGTGGTCAGAAGACACGAATATAAATATTTGTTATGCTATTACCGCCGAAGCGAAGCGATGCGACGCGAAACGAAGCGATGCGAGGGCGGGTCGCTAGTCGTACACAAGAATGTGGGCACATTGTTGCCTTTGAATTACTATAATGATTCCTGGCAACCTAAAGAACTGAGATAAATCTGAAGCAGATCTGAAGACACTGCCAAAAACACACTGAAGAGTAACCCTTTTATTCACAAACGTACAATAGCTGAAGTACGCACAAAATAATTGAATATTGTTGTATAGGTGGTTGCCGGGTTTGAATAGTGCCACTCCATGTCTTCGCGTTGATGTCGTAAGCGGCGACTAAGGGAACAAATGCTTGTAGTACTGTTAGACAATGGGCTTGCAACCTGTCACTAATACGAGTAAACATCTTAGCCTAATTGTGGAAAATGTTGTTAGAGAATTATCAACAAGTTTTTAGAGTTGTAGGCAATTCTGTAGCTCTGCCTACCCCACTCTGGGAATGAAGGCATGAGTGTATATATGTATATTATATCACTTCTGTTCACGAGAGGGTCAAAACACTATCCTTCTTATTTATAACGCACAATAACTAGTGTGCCAGATATATGGTTTTGTCTTTATCATTTATTGTGACTTTTGGATTTGTCAGAAAGTGACTTGAATAGGGTTTTTTTTTTGCGAATGCCTACTAAGTAGCGAAATTCTTGAAATAAAAATATGCAGTATCATTGAGATAATACGCATACGCAGGTATCAAAGTCGCGATAATTGACTTTCAAGTGCTTATGATAACAATACAGAGGTTAATCAGTAATCACTAACATAGAGAACAGTAATATAGAGGTTTGCAGTTACTGTCTACTCTTCCATATTGAACAGTAGGATGTATAGTTTTTAATGACTACGATTGAATTCTTGTTCCTACTTATGTAAAACTAGCTATTGCCTGCAACTCCCGTGTTTGCAGAAAAATAAAACATAGCCTATGTTCATCAGAGATAATGTATGATTCTAATGGTGTAAGAATTTTTATACGGTTCAGTACTTTCGGAGAATAACAAACAATCAATCAAATCTTTCCTTTTTATAATATTAGTTTAGATTGTGAATGCTGTACATACCTGTAATAAATAGGCTTACATAATTAATGTTGTCTGGTTATATTATAATGTTAATGATGGATATGTACTATTTAATAAATAAATAAATAAAGACCAGTATAAAAATTATAATTCAAGAACTCTTACAAAAGTTGTGGCCTTTATCAGTATCATCGTCGTTGTGTGTGATTTGAACTATGATTTTCTAGTCACAAATGGTGTTAGGAACAGAACTTTGATAGACAGAAAATAATAGAATAGACAATACCTTTAGTCAGTCAGGTGTATTTGTAGGTGTTACTTGCCCGGGCATCCCACGTTGTGCGGCGCCGCTCTATCCTTTTAGGAGTGTTTCATTTTCTTGTCGATTTGAACACCTAGTCCGTATGGTTGTCACACTATGGGGAGTCACGAAATATGCAGAAGGCAGACGGGGACAGTACGTGATGGTATTTACTTAATTTTAGAAATTATTAGCGCGAGCGCATGTTACTCGGCTAAGAGTTTAGAAGGAAGAGAGTGAATGATAGCCAGGATTGACCGAATGAAGTCGCAAAAGGATATGGGATTGAACTGTAGGTTATGTCTTGAATGTTACCAGCACAAATACGATAATTCCTAAACATACTGCCGGGGGAAGAAATCTTTAGGATTTCTTAGAATACATACAAAGGAAAAAAAAATACTTATCCCGTCTACTATTGTACATGAACTAATACTACGATTACATTAAGTCAGTGCTGATGTGGAAGTGGGCATAATTTAGAAACAGGTCGAACGAGTTGGTTACCTGTACCCGTCTTCAACGTAGCAACACGAACCACACCATCTCGTCCAGGTGACAACGAAACGATGCGAGCTAGTTTCCAATAATATGGCGTTGTATTTTCATTAACGATTAGCACAATATCGTTAATTTTCAGATTATCCGCACCTTTAAACCATTTGTTGCGACTTTGCAAATGATGCAAATATTCTAAACTCCAACGACGCCAAAATTGTTGGGTGAAGTTCTGGAGAAGTTGCCAGCGAGACAAGCGATTTAAATTATCCGTTCGCAAGTCATGTTCAGGAAGGGAGACCATGTTATCTCCTACAAGAAAGTGAGCCGGTGTTAAAACATCAACGTCATCTAAGTCGTCTGTTATTGGGCACAGAGGTCTAGAATTTAAAATTGACTCTACCTTGGAAAACACGGTGCTTAACTCTTCGAATGTCAGAACCGTTTCACCTAATGTTCGTTTCAGTATGGTTTTGGCAGACTTCACAGCTGATTCCCACAAACCTCCCATGCTTGGTGCAGACGGTGGATTGAAATGCCATTTAATTTGGTGTTTAAGAAAATAGTTTTGCACGTCAGAGTCATCAGTGCAATCCCTGAGGAATGTGTAGTCCCTTTAGATGATTGTTTGCCCCAACAAAATTGGTGCCACAGTCAGAGTAAATATCTGAGCACCAGCCACGTCTACTAATAAACCGGGTAAGACATGCTAAAAAACAGCTAGTTGAAAGATCCGATACAAGCTCAAGGTGACAAGCTTTGGTGACCATGCAAACAAAAACACATATATATGCCTTTGCAATAGGTGCACGTCTCAATTTAGAAGTCTTGATAAGGAAAGGACCAGCATAATCTGTCCCTACTCGTGAAAAGGGTCTACATGGAGTGACTCTGGATGGAGGCAAGTCTGCCATGAAATAATCAGCAGGTTTAGGATTAGCCCTGAAACACTTGTAACATTTCCTAATTTGCTGTTTGATGACAGTCCGAGCTGAAATGATCCAAAATTGTTTGCGCATCAAAGAAAGTAGCAGTGGCGCACCTGCATGTGGATACAAGTTGTGATAGTGATTAATCAGCAACACAGACAGAGGATGTGATTTAGGAAGAATCACAGGATGTTTACGTTGGTCAGACAATTTGGTATACCTTAGTCTCCCTAATACTCGCATAAGACCTTCATCATCGACAAATGGAGATAAATTTCGAAGATTAGTTCGGTGTGGTAAACCTTGTTGAACTAATTTTATTGCATTTGCGAATTCGGAACCTTGAACTAATTTTATAAGCGAATATAAGGCATTTCGCCACTCAGAACATGTCAATGGACCAGTATGCTTAGACTTTGGATGTTTTAAGTTATGAACAAAACGTAAACAATATCCATGAACCTTGACAAGCGTGTTAAGTGAACTGTACTTAGATATATACTCGTTAACATCTGGTTTACAGGAGACCTGGTTCACGTGAACAGCGAGTCCTTGTTCATTCGGGTCGTCCAGAGCTGACATTTTAGATGTGACGGAAACATTAATTGGCCAAGTGTCACGTGACAACTTGAGCCACGGTGGAGACCACCAAAGTGGGTGCAACGCGAGCTCTGAAGGCATCAGTCCTCGAGATGCAGCATCTGCAGGATTCATTAATGATGGTACATGTCTCCAATTAGATGGAACAGTATTTGCTAAAATTTGGGAAACTCTATTCCCTTCAAACATTTTTAGCTGATGGACCGGAGTGCGTATCCATGATAGTGCAATGCTAGAATCGCACCAGGTAATAATTTCATGGGGAACATTGATTAAAGCAGAGCAATGGTTTACAAGTTTAGACGACAGAAGAGCGCCGCAGAGTTCAAGTCGTGGTACTGTCATCTTTGTTTTTATCGGTGCGACTTTCGACTTGGACAATACCAGGTGGACGTCCACCTCACCATTGGATCTCTCAACGCGAAGATAAACCACCGCTGCATACCCTTTGAGAGAAGCGTCGCAAAAGCTATGCAATTGAAAGTCTATGCCGTCAACGGGCAGAATAAACCGGTTTAATTTTAGATCCGATAAGTTAGTGAACTCTTTGATGAAGACGAGCCACTGCGATTGTTCATCTTCCGGCAACGGATCATCCCAACCAATACCGAGAAGCCACAGACTTTGCATGAATGCCTTTGCAGTAAATATGACTGGCATCAGCCACCCACACGGGTCATATATGCACGCGATGTTAGCGAGCACAGCGCGTTTTGTCAATCCAGTATTAAGAATCCTACTATGATACGTAAATGCATCAGACACAGGGTCCCATTTGACGCCGAGTACCTTGACAGACCCCTCATTTTGAGGTTCAAATGACAGCGACCCTTCGCAGACGTCATCAGGCAAATCGGATAAAAAATCACGATCGTTACTCGACCACTTTCGTAATTCGAAACAACCCTGATTGAGAAGGTCCACCAACTCCGCTCTATACGCTCTATACCGAGCAGTGTCGAGGTCACGAGCCCCCGTCACTACGTCATCCACGAATATTTGATTGGACAAGATTTGACTAGCGTCAGGATGTGATGCTTTTCCTTCTTCTGCCAATTGTAAAATGCAGCGCATGGCCAAAAATGGTGACGACGAGACTCCAAACGTGACAGTCCGCAAACGGAATTCCTCAATCGGATCATCAGTATTCTCACGCCAAAGAATCCTTTGATAATCACAGTCATCTGGATGGACGAGTACTTGGCGATACATAGCCTTGATGTCGCATGTGAATGCGACAGGATGAAGCCGAAAACGCAGAAGTATGTCTACAATGCTACGCTGAAATTTAGGACCAACATGCAGAACATTGTTTAAAGATATGCCTGTAGATGAGGGCATAGACGCATCAAAAACTACTCTCAACTTTGTAGTTGAAGACTCCTCTTTAATCACAGCATGGTGAGCCAGGTAATATTTTCCCTTACCAGGGGGATCATGAACAGGTTCCATATGCTTCTGTTCCAGATATTCCTTTAGAACTTTGCTATATTCCATCTTGAGCAATGGAGTTTTATTTAGTCTACGTTCGAGACCTAAAAGTCTACGGGTTGCCAATTCAAAACTATCACCTAACTCAGACTGGTTCCCTTTGAAGGGAATACGTACAATGAAACGCTGCTCATCGTCGCGAGAGACAGTTTTCAGGAAATGATCCTCAATAATTTGATCATCAGGATCCGAAAAAATAGTTTCTGGGATTTGTTCTATCTCCCAGAACCTAGACAAACAATCCTCTAACGCCACATGGTTTGACATTAGCGGCGAAACTGAAACAGTGAACTTTGAAGCATCACCAATTATTACCCAACCAAAGACTGTTAGGTAAGCTGCTGGTACATTGTGGGAAGGCCACACCTTCTCGCCACAAGAAATGTCGTTATACATGTCACTGCCTAAGAGGATATCTATAGGCCGAGACAAATGAAAATTATTATCTGCAAGCTGCAGGTCCTGATAACTTGACATTATGTCTGCAGACAGGGATACAGATGGCAAATTACCAGTCACTTTCTTGAGAATGATAGCCGAGACTGTCAGTAACGGTTTATCAGAATGTTGGGGTTTCAAAAACAATGTAGTCAATCCACGTGAATGATGAGGCATGCTCGACCCTACACCACGAATTGCCACAGACTGATGACTATGCTTAAGTTGAAGTCTTTGAACGCACTCCTCGGAAATGATAGAACATTGAGATCCAGGATCTATAAATACACGTACAAGTTGAAAATGACCATCACCATTACCCGCTAGACACATGGCTGTACCCAACAAAACATTCTGCAAATTAGGCCTGGCGCCTATCGAGCATGAAGACATTATCATTGTATTGTTGACCTTTGGTATAGTGGGTACATCCACTTCACCATCACCATCACCCATCAAGCATGAAGACTCAGGGCAATCTGCCAAAATAGCTGCTGATCTGATGGCTGGCGAAGACGCATCATTGTTTGCCGACGATGGGCAGATCAAGGTGTGATGCTTTGCATGACACACCTTACATTTATGTAGCGATGTACATTCATGATATTTGTGAATACCAAAACAATTAAAGCACAAATTTTTAGATTTAAGAAACTCTCGCCGTTGCTCAATGTTCAGAGCCTTGAATCGATTGCACATGTACATGTAATGATCTAAGTTACAATAACGACAACTCACTTCTTTGTTATGTGCCTGAACATGCATAACTGTTTTGACAGAACGGAGAGGTTGAGACTTTACTGACAGTGCTTTAGATGCGACACTGAAAACAGGTTTGACATTGAAGGCATTCTCAAATGCCTTGCATCGGTTTTCCAAGAAGTGTATGAGCTCAGTATAACTAGGTATATTTGATCCTTTCAGACTCAATTCAAATTGACTTCGCAAATCATTTGGTACCTTTTTTAACAAAATAATTATGTACAAGGATAAAGGACCAATCGTCAGGTTTAAATTTTAATGCTTTAAGAGCAGCAATGTGTTCATTAAATGAATTGAGGAACACCCTCAAATCAGACTTTACATTGACAATGGTAGGCAGTGTCAATATATACTCCAAGTGAGTATCAGCAATCAACCTTGTGTTAGAGAACCTATTCTCTAACAGACCTAAAGCAACATCATAATTTTCATCTGTAAATGGCAAATGCTTCACCAAGTCAAGTGGCTCCTTAGACAGACATGATATCAAATAATGTAATTTTCTTACAGGTTTCATTGATGCGTCTTCATCTATCAAGTTTTTGAATATGTTTATAAAATTCATCCAGTCTGTTATTGTCCCTGAGAATGTAGGCAGTGAAATACGCGGTAAATCAGACACCTGACTTTGTGAAACATTGTTCGCAACACTCGCTGGCAATATCTCCTGACTTGGAAACAGTTTGTAATAAATCACACTTACGTGGTTTAATTTCGTGTCATATTCCGCAAAATCCTTTAAATGTTGATCGGCATCGAACCCGGCTCTTTTACTAGCCTCCACAGAAATATAAGCCTCGATAAATTCACTTTTCATTTGGTCGAAACTACGATAACGAATTTGGAACTCTGCACGTACAGACTCGTCATCCACTGCACTGTTTGCAGCATTCCAAATCATGTCTATTTGCAATTTAACCACTCTATATCGAATATCAACCGCCATTTTCACTAAAACACTGATAATATCCCGGAAACTTAACTTGAGAAAACTAAAATAACAATAACAAATGAAATGACAACTTCCCTTTGACAACTTAATTCATTCGTCCATCGCTCACTGCGTTTCGTTGTCATTATCACCACAGACAATGTTGTTCGCCTTGCTGGCCGAACTACACGAACTAAATGTATGAATGAACCGTAAATTGGAATTCGAAGTGAATGAATACTTGATTTCAGACACAGCACTGCCGAAACGCAATCTTGTAAGTGGAATCTACCTACCTACCTCGACCGAAAGTACTTATTTACGAATTCGTTTGACGAAATGTTAACTTCTGGAAATAAGGTTATTAAATACAATTATGCAAAAATGCACGACAAAAATGTTTATGCACAATAGCAGACAACATAAAGTATGAAATTTTTACGTTCCAAACTTGAAATGCACTAGCAGGCAGACAGGTTACGACTTGATGCACGAGGTGCAGACAAATTATTTAATTTGAATTAAATAAGACAAATGCAATCTTGCAGACAATTTACTAATTAATGCACGACGTGTACATTATATTAAAGTGATTTAAACAAGACATTATGCAAACTTGCAGACAGTAGACGCTATTTAATTCGAAAACTAAAAAACATGGCGGACAATGTATACGCGAAACAAACTTTAAACTTGACTTTCTGGTAACTAATCCGGTCGAAGAACCACTTTTATGTTAGGAACAGAACTTTGATAGACAGAAAATAATAGAATAGACAATACCTTTAGTCAGTCAGGTGTATTTGTAGGTGTTACTTGCCCGGGCATCCCACGTTGTGCGGCGCCGCTCTATCCTTTTAGGAGTGTTTCATTTTCTTGTCGATTTGAACACCTAGTCCGTATGGTTGTCACACTATGGGGAGTCACGAAATATGCAGAAGGCAGACGGGGACAGTACGTGATGGTATTTACTTAATTTTAGAAATTATTAGCGCGAGCGCATGTTACTCGGCTAAGAGTTTAGAAGGAAGAGAGTGAATGATAGCCAAGATTAACCGAATGAAGTCGCAAAAGGATATGGGATTGAACTGTAGGTTATGTCTTGAATGTTACCAGCACAAATACGATAATTCCTAAACAAATGGTAATACTTCAAGATCGTACAGTCACGAGATTAAATTTGGTACCCACCTTAGATCCAATCCTTATTTTTTAAATTGTAATAAGTCTCAGGAACAAAACTTATGACCCGACTAGGTACTCTGTCCAAGGAGGTTGTAAACCAAACGTAAAGAAAGCAAACCACATGACTCAGCATGCGAATGTCTATGGGTCACAGTTTCCACTTACCATCAGGTGGCCTGTGTGCTCGTTTGTCTACTCTATGCCATAAAAAAAAAAAAAAAAAAAGTCAATCTGGCATTCTACAACAATAAGGATGAGTTTCCTAAAAGTTACAAATGACTTGACATCTCTAATGACATTGACGACTTCAAGCATATTTTACTTGAAATGAGTTCCAAATTAACGCTCGTGACCGTACCTACATAAAATATTATAGATTTATGAATAACTCCTTTAATTTATTTTTTAAATTGTAATAAGTCTCAGGAACAAAACTTATGACCCGACTAGGTACTCTGTCCAAGGAGGTTGTACACCAAACGTAAAGAAAGCAAACCACATGACTCAGCATGCTTCTCAATCAAGACAGGCCACAGACACAAAATGAATAAAACAAAGAAAATATTTAGTATCTGTGGTTAGTTTTGATTGCTTTGCAATAGTCACATTTGTTTGTTTACATTTTGTTAACACCAACTATAGAAAAAGTATAGAACTCTTTTTATTATCTGTTCATTCCCGAAATACCAGTATTTTAAAATACCTGTATTTTAAAATACCTGATTCTCAATATATCGGAATCCCAAAACTAAACATACAAATTAGGATATTATGAACCTGGTAAAAAGAGTAGTTTGGTATTTTGAAATACTGGTATTTTGGGAATTTATCTACAATAATAATTATACTTTTTCTCTGGAATCTGAGACCTATAGACATTTGCATTCTCAAGACTACAATCCGAGGACAGCCAATGCGATGGCAACATAAAGGACTAACATATGCCTCGGCTAGTAATGGTAACTGGTTGTCTTATCTCAACTATAGGGAAGACTTGGAGCGAGTTGAAAGGCGATGCTCAACACCGACAGCCTGGCAGTGCATTAAGGATGCCCTCTGCCCGATCTAGGGGACGTAGAACAATGCAAATGCTGTCTGGCGGTATGTTAAAGGATAAGACGGTGGTAGCGATCCGGAATGAACCTGGACAAGGTCCTACTACCACTACCACTAAAATAACCAGTTATTATTGTATTCTATGAGAGTAAAGTAGGTTTATCAGAGTAAGATTGTTCCAACAAACAAATAACTTTGATTTTCTCAACATAAACAACTATATTTAAGAAACAAGTAAACAAGTTGACTCAGCTTTGAATGTTGAGTTATTTGTAGCATCAACATGTAGTAATACCATTAAAGTAATTTCAAAATGTGATGGAATCTTTTTAAACTACACCAGGTGTCAGCGCCCTCATTACTATTATTGTGTTTTCTATTATCTTGAAATTGAAGATTGTTTTTTTGTTGTAAAAGTAAACAATTCATAGCATATAAGACAGTTTAATAACCTTTTACCTTTATGCAGTCAATTTAACGGAAAAAGGTGGTTACTAATTATTCAAATCAATCCTTATAATTGCACCTTAAGGTTTATCAGGGTCGGATCTACCATATGGCTTTTTGGGCTTCAGCCCAGAGCCCTGGATTCAAGGGGCCCCCAGCTAAGTCAAGTCATAGTCACAAATAGGCCCTGAGGTTTATAATAATAATGAATGATAACAAGGGTAGTCCCCTAAATTAAATTGTATAAAATCCCAGAGTAACTAGAAGTAAAATACCTATTTCCAAATGGCAACACCACATAGGATAAAAATGCCTCCATAAGTATTTCTGTGGAAAATCTTTGACTAAGCTTTACTTATTGAGTATACCTATATAAGGTGCTAACAAATTAGTCACGGATATTTTAAGAGATAATACATTAAGTACATTAAAACAATTAACTTTTAACTGTAATTAAGGAACCTTTGTTTGTGTTTTATTGTTTTAATTTACTGAACAAAAAATATAATTTACAATTAATCTATAAATAATCACCCCTATTATGTACCTGTCAAGATGTTTAACACTGTTTGTCGAAAGTTGTTTTTCGTAAATGTCATTATGATTCGGCGGGAAAACTGTAGGTTATTAAATACTAGTGACTGAATGATAGTTTAAAGAGGTTCTAGAATGTCTAAAGAGGTCTCATTTAATTATCTTATTAACAGGGTGTTTTAACGTAGCAAATTTGTTTTCTAGTTTTCTCCAAAAAAACATAAGAAAACCTATGATGTTATTAATCTGTTGTACTTAAATGTACTCGGAGAACCAAGTACTATCAGCTGTAAAAATATCCGTGACTAATTTGTTAGCACCTTATAATTTTTTTTTTTTTTTTTTTATGGCACAGAGATGACAAACGAGCACACAGGCCACCTGATGGTAAGTGGAAACTGTGACCCATAGACATTCGCATTCACAAGACTGCAGAGAAATCCTAAGACTGCAAATGCGTTGCCAACCCTGAGGCCTAAGATGGAATGCCTCTATGCTAGTCATTTCACCGGCTGTCATATCCCCAAACCGGAACACAACAATGCGAACACTGCTGTTTGGCGGTAGGTTAATGGATAAGACGGTGGTAGCGATCCGGACAGGACCCTGCACAAGGTCCTACCACCCGCAAAACTAAACTTTATATACTTAGGTAACAAAATAACCAAGACATAGAAAAGAAAATCTTACCTTTTTAGGTGGTTGTTGTCTCCTAAGCAGTTTCTTAGCCTCATTCATCAGCAGACCCGTACTTTTCATGTCTTCCGCCTTCACATCAATATCCAGATCCTGTACACCGTCGCACAATGTCCGCGCACTATCCACCTCATCTTCACTAATAGCTCTCACAGTTTCGTCAAACAAACTATCATCCGTAAGATCACCAATAGTCCGAGACATGGAGTTGGTTAGCTTACAAGTTACGCCACAACCCGAGTCACTAACATCCGATTCGGAGTCACTCTCACCGTCAGATATTTCAGAATCACTTTGATCACCAAAGACATCGTGTGATGTGTAACAACTGTCGGGAGAATCTTCAAAAACGATAAACGAGTCTTCCGATTCGCAGTCAGATACTTTTCTTCTACGGTTGGCTTTGGGACTGTCGGAGAACACTATTTGGAAGGAATCCTCGCTGTCAGTTGTTGATGTTGAGCAGAATCGGCCCGTAATTTCATCAAAGAATTCCTTAGTGTGCGCTGGCTTTGGTATAGGTATTTCTAAGCCTTTTTTAGGACTAAGATTGATTATATCACACAGTTTTGCTGTGCTCACTACGGGAGAGCTCTCAGGGCTGGAAACTTCATCAGTGTTTAATTCTTGAGCAAAAGACATGTCATCTTGTATGTTCTTTAATATTTGTGACTTTTTCCGCTTGTCCGTACCTCTGCATGGGTTTTTAAAGTGCTTGTCTTGAGGTTTGTCAATGCGCAGGCACTTGGTGCGATTGCTCAGTCGTTCCTCTGGTTTATCCACGACTGATTCTGAGTTAGAATCAGCTGATTTGTCTAGTCTAGATTTTCTAGGCGCTCTACATTGAAGCAAGGCTTTTAGTTTGTTTACTTTATCTTCGCAAGATGCAACAATCACTTGCTTTGCGTCTTCATTAGGTTCTTCAACCGTAATTGGTTTTACTTCCACGGTATTATGTTCTACTGCCACAGTACTCACTTTTTCTTCCACATTTTTAATATTTACACTTTCCTCAAACTTTCCAGCATCATTACTTATTTCTGGCAGTATTTGTACGATATCCATCGTCTCCTTGACAAGTATCCTTTCAGTCTTTATTTTGGGCGATGCAGTCTCCACCAGTTCTTCCTTCTGATGGTTATACGAGCCAAAACATTCAATATAAGGCTCGTTAGCAAGCCGTGAGAAATCTTCTGGTGAGAAAGCATCTTCAAAGGTCTCCTCTACTGACCCAGGCTCTACAAAGGCTTTCCGGGGTCGTCTGCGGTACTTTGGGGCTGTTGGAACTGGTTTGCTGGTGAGTAGAAGACGTACACGGTTCAGTTTATCCTCGCAGTGAGCGGCGGCCGTACGACAGTCACCGCTCATAGCGCCGCCGTTGCCAGCCGACTGATCGGCCCGTGCCGACTTATTTAGGTCCTCGCGTTTGGACGCTTGCCAATCGGGCTGCGGTTCGTCTGAACGATCAAAACAATCGTAGTATTGCGGGGCGGGCGACTTCGCGCGAGTTTTGAACATACCACCGGATATTGCGCTGAGCACGCCAGAAAAAAAACTTCCTATCCCAGTAAACGATGAATAGTAGTTAGTTTCAGGCGGTTTCTCCATTTCTGGTTGAGTTAAAGCTTCAGTAAATGCAGGTTTCTTGGGTTTTTCTTGCGTTATTAAAGTGTCAGCCAAATTCTTTTGAAGGGGGTTGGGCATTAAATGCAAGTTGTGGATTAACATCTCCTCTGGGAAACTCATTTCGGATTTTTTCGTGTCCGTGCTGTAGTTATGAATGGAATACTGCATACCGAAAGACGATATTGAATTTAAATTAAGCTGGTTGCGCCTGTTGCGCCAGTTATTACTGAATTTTGGATCCATGTTATCGTTTTATTTTTACACTATGTCACTACGTAAATTTGTCCAAAGGATGCTACGCCATTTTAGCACGCTAACATAAGGTCCAGAAAACTTGTAGGATAAGGGTCCAAGAACGGCTTATGCGTCAATTTACACCACTTTCTTGAAATCTTCAAAGGTACGTCCAGGGAAATCCACTCTGACTCACAAGGAATCTCTTCTTTACGATAAAACACTGTATCTCCACGCAACACGAAGTCTACGACGTCTGAACAACTAGTAGATTTGATTGTTTCGAGATAACTAACGTTGATGGGCTCCATTGTGGCAAAATAGCAAATACACATTAAACACACATCTTTACACTTCGGCCATTTTGAGAATAATAAAGGACAAAGATAAGGAAAATATACTTATAGAATCTATAGTCTATGGTACAACCGGCTGATGTAACATTTTATGGTTCAAGGGAATAACTGAAATTAATTACCAACTTAACAAAATGCACTGACTGTATCAAAACATTCAACAACGGCATGTGAGATATTAAATAAGCCTTTTAGCGGGATGTAATGCTAATGATACATAATCATAGACGTATGAAAACATCTATGTATACATACTAATACTACCTTTACCTTTTTTACCTATGGTCAACAGACCAATTATTTCATGGTAGTAAAAATATTATTGTTAAATTAATTCATTGTATTAGAAAGTAGTTACAACCGACAAATAATAATTAAACAGTTTTGAATTATTGATTTACATACGTACCGTAATGTGTAAAATGATAAAGTAGGTAAAATTGTATTATGTTGGCTAACTGTAATAAATACAGTTTGATGCGGGTTGGTCTATGGTATGGCCACAGTGTTATTCTTTCTTTATTTTATTTATTCTAAACGTCTATGTCACTATTAAAAAGTAAATTAGAGATTAAAAAACAATCTTCTGTTTTTTTCTACAAATTTTTTGCTAGTTTGTGTCTTGATGCGTGTTGGTTGAATAATACTATCTCTACTCGACACCAGATGGCGCTAGTCAACAACGCTACAGACATTCCCTTATACATATATATAAAATACATAATCTGTGAACGCTACACGAAGCACGTAGAACATGCTCGCTGGACAAAAATCATTAAGACAAAAGTGATACTGATAAACAACCCTTTGGTCATTTTATTACAACAGTACCTAATTGCTTTGCAAGATAAATACCTAATGACAAGTAATTAAGGTCAATGTATGAGAAACATTCCATTTCAGCTCGTGTAGAGGCATATTATACCTACTCGTTTTAGTGATGGATTTAGGAAGGTAGAGGTCAGCATTTTATTTGTGTTTCATGTGGAATCTGTGACCCATAGACATTTAAATTCTCAAGACTATAATCTAAAGACTGCAATCCTAAGACTGCATAATGCGTTGCCCGTCCTGAGGACTAAGATGGCATGCCTCTATGCTAGTAACACATGTCGTGCGAAAGTAAACCAAAATTACATGTGGTTCAAATTTTCGACAATGCAATAAGACTTTACTTTTTTGACGACGCGCTGGCCTAGTGGGTAGTGTCCCTGCCTACGAAGCTAGTGGTTCTGGGTTCGAATCCCGGTAAGGGCAGATATTTGTGTGATGAGCGATATTTGTTCCTGAGTCATGGATGTTTCCTATGTATTTAAGTATATATTTCTCTATATAAGTATTTATATCGTTGTCTAGTACCCATAGTACAAGCCTAGAGCTTAGTTTGGGACTAGGTCAATTGGTGTGACATTGTCCCCTTATATTTATTTATTTTACTTATCGTATCGTATTACCGAGATAGGTATAGGTATCCACGAGGGTGACCAAAAAAGTTATTAATAGGTTTCATCAAACTTACTATCAGCCCAATGGAACCCTGACCCACCATAGAACGGTGTCACAGTGACATTATAAAACAATTTGTTTGACACTTCTTATGACTTGAATCATAACGTCTCTGTGACACAGTTCTATGGTGGGTCAAGGTTCCAATGGTCTGATAGTACAATGAAAGGGAATTAATTAATCTAAAAGGGTTCGTGAATACTTCCTGATCAGGAATAAGGAATATGCATGTTTTTTTTAAATCGCATTTTTCAATAAGATATGAAAGTTGGTACCGTAATAGAGATTAAAAAAAAAAAGTCTAAGAAATATGGATGGTACAAGCTACATATCCGATATGCACTGTGACCTCATATAACAGGTCGGCCATATAGGCATATAAACTCCATGTTAAATTCTGTTTTGCTAGAATTAGGAAGAAATCTTTTTTGCCATATATATTGGTTATTTTTATAGCTATTCAAAAAAATATTTTCATCAACTGTTTGTACATTGTTTGTACATGAATAGCTCTTATCTATAGACATCATAAGTCTATGGTGATTGTCTATTGGCCGTTGTACACATTGGGCCAATGCGTTGGGCCAAGGTAATGGCCAAAATATGGAATCACGTTTACTTATTGCTGTATTGATCATTCTGCATCTTTCTTAAAAAATCCTTTGATGTGTGCACGAAACCGACACCGGCTGGTTGGCCGGCCCACGTTGGTTGCTAACTACGAAGCCAAAACCGTAGTGAATTCAATTGAAGTTGGCCCAATCTGTACAGTCAGCATCAAAAGTAGCTAAGCAGAATACCATGCTCAAAATGATCTAGACACGACGTATTCTACTTCTGCTGCTGACTGTACAGGGGCCATATAAATGATCGACATTGGCGAAATACACCTCAAAAGAAATCGAACCAATGATTACTTAAGAAAAAAAATAAGCAGTCAAGCGTAGGTATAGTCTAAAATCTCAAGGTCGTTAGGTATACCTGAATAATATTCTTTTTTGGTCGAGGGGTTAAACATAGCCATAGTTAATGAAAATTAGAACAGGGGAAAATATAGTACAAAAATAAATATAACTACATAACATGTTTATTTATTAATAATCTTACACACGAATTAAATACAAAGAGTCGTCCCATTATATCAACAAACCAATAACATTACATAAAACTTAATAACAAGTTAAAATAAGTATAATAAGTAAAGTATATTAAAACGGTCTGACCACGATTTAAGGCGACAGCGGCAGCGGTGGACGGTGAGCGGCAAAAACAAATGCATAGAGATTTATGATTATGAAGCATGCAAAGCCTCTGTTTATATTTTTGTTCTTAATTCAAACTTGTTAACTGTATTTCAGCTGTTTGTATGGTTAACGGTGTCGCTACTCGACACTAGATGGCGCTAGCCAACGATAGGTAAGCTAATTTTAGTTGGAGATATTTCACATTAGAAATACTTAGAATTAGGTCGCATTATGGATCTTATATACATCTATATAGAACGTTAAGTCTACCAGCGCTTCGGAGAATAGACCACTGTTGCTGAGAAGAAGCGCCGCAAGAAACTCAGCAGAAAGTCAAAGTATATAAGTTCTATAACATACAGATGTTGTGAAGAAACATACGACATTGTTGTTGGAAAAGTTCGTATTCATCTTGTTCCCTCAGCACCGGGCATACGCCGGATGTACAGTGGCGCCCTCATCACCGTTATTGTGTTTTCTAATAAACTAAAGTATTGTCTTAAAATTGAAGTGGTTTTTAGGGTTCCGTAGTCATACTAGGAACTCTTATAGGTTCGCCACGTCCGTCCGTCCGCAGCGTAGCTTAGATACTCTTAGTACTAGAAAGCTGTCTAACAAAGTGGTAAAATAAAATCATGTAAAAAACGGTTTTTTTAGTGTTACCCTACACGTAACGTGGGGATGTATTTTTTTCTCGTCCACCCCTAAGTCTGGGGTGTCGTTGGACAGGCTTTTACAAAATATTGCGGGTTTGTGAAGACCACTTTTTGATTAAGCACTCCGGTTATGAAATATTAAGCTTTAAAGCGCAAATTTTTGTTAGAGTTACATTAACAGTAATGAGGGCGCCACTGGAGGCTCGGTGCAGTCTTTAAAACATGACGCAGATGCAGTAGATGCATCACTGCGCAAAAGTTACGTTAGCGTATTTTAAGCTTCGCTGTTATTGGTTCTTTTTATTTAAAATAAAGAAACTAATTTTATTGGTGGCTAAACATCCTCGTCCGCCTTCACATTGTCTATGGGTGACAAACTTTTCATGGCGCTGTCGAGATAGTCCAAGGCTTTTGGGACCCAGTGCCAGTGGCAGTACAGCACCCACAGTAGCAGAGCGAACAGGAGGCAGCGAGTCACCCGGTCTACGATGTAACGGCTGTAGAAATTAAAAAAGGTTATATAATATTATAGTCTACCAGCGCTGTCCAAGATAACACTTTGGACAAGAAGCGCCGTGGTGAAAGGAACGTTTTGGTTCCTTTGTTATATTTTTTCGTGGTAGGTATGCTTTTTGATTAATAACCAAGAATGCACTTAAAATTAATCAAAGATTAAGAGCCACTTTTTTAAAATAAATATCTTGTTGACTGAAAATAATAACTATTTATGTCATGATAACTTCCCTACAATTATGTTAAGAAATATTAAAGTATTGCATGTCATTAAAGTATCGGTTATCGATGTGGTTGCATCTTACTGTTCACATCAAAGTATCGCTAACTGATACTTTAATGTAAACATTAAGATACAGGCAACCAGGTAACAGGTTTCTTACATATTGTAGAAAACTTGTAATATGCATGTAAGTATATAAAGTTATGTATGCGACTGTAGGTTTAAGGCTAATTAGGCATTTAAGGACTCGTGTAATCTTATTATGAAACTCTCCTTTTGACTCGTTTCATAAAATCACACTCGTGTATTAATGCCTCATTATGCACCAGTCACTGCTTTTGATTTTGAGTAGGCACGGTCGGCCAAGAAAGTGGTAAGTATACCAGTTTTGATAAAAGTTTCTGTGAGATCTAATTAGCGTTAAGGTTGACACGTGTCACTATCATAATATTATTGCAAGGGAAAATCAAACTTATTGTATGGTGACGTGCAAATTAAGTTCAACCTAAGGGTGTTAGGCCACCTTTTTGGCCGACTGTACCTTCTCAAAATCAAAAGCAGTGACTGGTGCATAATGAGAGGCATTAATACACGAGTGTGGTTTTATAAAACGAGCCAATAGGAGAGTTTCATAATAAGATCACACGAGTCCTTAAATGCCTAATTATGTGTACCTACCTACAGTCGCATACATAACTTTATCTACATGCATATCATAAGTTTTCTACAGTATGTAAGAAAGCTGTATCCTGGTTGCCCGTATCTTAATGTTTACATTAAAGTATCGGTCAGCGATACTTTGATGTGAACAGTATCACACGAATGTACAAGATGACACCCGTGTGATACTGTTCACGTACGTACGGTACGGTGTCACGCCCAAGTAACACAAAAAGCCGTTATAAGAGCTGTTTATTGGAATTTGTTTACGCTTAAAGCTGAATAGCTTAGCTGAATAAGAGCTGAAAAAGCGCTTTTTCAGCCGTTATTCATCTTAATTGGGCACAAATTATTCAGCCTAAAGTTCACATGGCTGTTTAATTGCTTTATAGTGGCTGAATAATGGCTGCATTAAGGGTCACAGAGTTATAAGGGCTGAATAACGGCTGTTTAAAAGAGCATAAGGGCGTGTTTATTCAGACTAAAGTTCACATGTGAACCCTTATTACTATCTTAAACCTCCACAAGTTCACCTTTAGCTGGACAAGCAAGAAAGTCGCTACATCAAACGTCAAGTTACAAATCTATATAATTAATTGAATACCTGTTGAAGTGTTTTGATTTTTCATTGAGATGACCCTACGACTAGATTTGCTTCAACGGGAAATGGCGGAATATTAAATAGTAATTAAGTATACTTGAATTTTTGTTATATCAGTGAAAATGATTGCGGTCTCGATTTTACTGTGTATATATATATATATATTATTTAAGAAAATTTTCACGCGCTCCATAAATAATGCGTTTTTTTACAAAATAAACAGTAAATATACGCCGAAGAAAGTATACCAAATCCGTTTTCTTTCTTTTTTTATCAAAAATATACCATAAACTGATGTTACTGGTCTAAGAAGAGACAATAATTTTAATTTAATAATAGTTTATGGTTGAAATATCCTCAAAAGTAAAGATAAAGTACGATAATTTAAAGGTTATAGAATAAAAAATGGTGAATGAGTTTTCTGCACCAATGTGAACTACTTTTATTCCATATTTCAGCTATAGGCTGCGTAATGATTAACGAGAGTCCCTTTATTCAGCCTAAACCAGTAATAAGTGTAACTCGTGACCGCAAATTCAGCAGTAGCCGTTAATTTGATTCACTAATATTCTTCTAAACAGCTATTAGCGTTTTGCTGAACTTCTAAACAGCCGCTATGCAGATTGTATCAGTAGGCTGAATAAAGGCTGACTAGCAGGGAAAAAATCAGCCCTAAGCATTAGTAATGTTCACTTGTAGTTCACTATACCTCTATTGACGTTATAATAGTTCACAAGTGGTATCTTAAAAAGTCAACGTAATAAATATTCACATGTGCTATCATACACAGCACTTAGCATAAAGTTCTCCACTAAGTTGCCCTTAAACAGCTAATAGTGTTTAAAAATACTTAGAGCTGAATAAGGACGTAAATGTGTACCCTTTCTATACCGTAATACAGCTCTTATTCAGACTGAGCTGTTTAATTGACACTAAATGCTATTATGCAGCTGTAAGTTCACGGATGAACTTTTGTAAGTGTTTATATCAGCATAGAACTGTATATAAGACCACGAGTGAGTAGTTATATTGCTTACTGTGTTACTTGGGCGTTGTACGGTAGATTATAATCAAGTCACTCACATCTTGTGCAACTTCCGCGCCCTCTCCAAGTTTCCAGGGTCTTCCTTGAGGCAGTACTCCCTCGCTCCGATGATGTAGTCCCTCAGGTAATCACTGACGTTGACGTTCCTCACGTCAGTGAAGAATGTTCGATCGTCCTCCTCGGAGATTCGGTTCCGGAGCGAGGTGAAGTTGGTGTTCTTGATATGAAACAAATGATTTATTTATATCGGGAGTCTGTTGTCTTCTTTTTTTTTGGTCATAATTACTTTGTTGGCATAATTATTGGTAGTCATAATTTTTACATCGTTGGAATCGTAAAGTTTAAGACTGCGCCGAGCGTACGCCGGATGTACAGTGGCGCTCTCATTACTATTATTGTGTTTTCTAATAAACTAAAGTATTTTCTTGAAATTAGTTGGTAGGTTTTTGTACTACAAATAAAAACACAACTTATAAGGTATATCACATAGTTTAATAACAATTCACCTTCGAGTTATCAACTTAACGGAAAAAAGTGGCCGCCTTTTTCCGTTAAGCTGACTACTCAAAGGGTAATTGTTATTAAAGTTTGTTACGTATTCCATAAATTGTGTTTTTACTTGCACTACAAAAAGCTTTCGTCTGATTTCAAGTAAATTCTTTAGTTAATTAGAAAGCATAATAATAGTTGTGAGGGCGCCACTGGACGCTCGGCGTTTGCTCGGCGCAGTCTTTATTCAAATATCATACGGTCCTAAAATGATTGTTGCAAAACAAATGAACAACCTTTATCTTCTGTAAAATAAGAATTAACTGTCCATTATTGGGGCTTAATAGCTCTTAGACTTTATTTGTCACCTTGAAATGCCACTCCTTAGTGGTGTAGTACTGAAGTACACCCAGGCCATGCCCGATACGCTTCTGTATGTTGATCATGCTGGGGACAAACAAATATTGTGATATCGATATAGAAATTTGACGACGCGCTGGCCTAGTTGATAGTGACCCTGCCTACGAAGCTAGCGATCCTGGGTTCGAATCCCGTTAACGGCAGATATTAGTGTGATGAGCGCGAATATTTGTTCCTGAGTCATGGATGTTTTCCATACACGGTGATTTTGTATCGGTGATCAGGAGTTGAAAATTATTAATAAGCAACAAAAATGGAATTTAATGGTTGAAGTCTCAAACAATTAACTCACTGTTTAATTTATTTAAGTTGATAATATTGTTAAAACCAATCACCACTGGATACATGGACATCCTACATTAATTATTGAAGTGAAGTAGATACGTCAAGTGCCATCGCTTTGGCGGGAAATTTGACAGATATTACGTAAGTGAACTTATGATGATGATGATGATGATGATGATGATGATGATGATGATGATGATGATGATGATGATGATGATAATGATGATGATGATGATGATGATGATGATGATGATGATGATGATGATGATGATGATGATGATGATGGTAATGATGATGATGATGATGATGATGATGATGATGACGATGATGATGATGATGATTACAATAAAATTAAAAACTTACAATGTCTTCTTTCCCAGTAGAAACAGCAGGAAGTCGATGAAGTACGCTGGGATCAGCTGTTGCGTGATCAGGTCGAACTGGTGCGTCAGCCAATAGGTCTTGATGGAGCCGCCAGGATACCAGAGCGCCACGGTGGGGGGGTAGTTGTTCAACCAGTACTCTCCTGAAATATGAAGAATCATGAGATCAGCGTTCTTCTATTGTTAATATTATTTGGGGGTTAGGATGGGCCTTGTGTGCAGCTTCTACCATTCCTAATCTTTTTTGGAAGCCCATTGTTTAAAGCGGTGACGCAAAGGTCCGTTGTGTCTAGGAATTTTCAGATGCTTTCGGCAGTGAGTTGTATCTCTTGTGGGTCCATGATATGTCGCCCTCGGTAGATACTTCTGCTGCGCTTGAGCATAGGATGTGCATTGCTGTCTCCTATTGTTATAATCAGGTGTCGAATTTTTGGTGCCGATGACGTCAAAACGACGAAATTTTGGTGGCTGTCATTTAGCAAGTGTTAAGGGTTTAACTGGTCTTCTCTTCTTCTTCTTCCTCAGCCCACTGCCACCCAGAGTGTAGGCCTCTTCCATTGCACTACATTCTCTACGATCTTGGGTCTCCCTTATCCAATTTCTACCGGGTATTTTGACCAGATCGTCGGTCCATCTCGTTGGCTGCCTGCCCACATTTCGGCGTCCAGAACAGGGTCTCCATTCAAAGACTTTTTTCCCCATCTCCCATCCTGTCTACGGCATCTGTGACCCACCCACTTCCACTTCCTCGAAGCTATCGTCTTGACGATGTCCACTAGTTTTGTTTTTCTCCGGATAACTGTGATCCTTATTCGATCTCGCAGCGAGACTCCTAACATAGCTCTCAATGGTACATAATAAATAATATAAAACCAAAAGCGACATAATCCGTTATCTGAGATATTGCTTAGGAACGCATGAATATGATTGTTACTTACCTAACTTGATCATCTCTCCCCAACTGCACCTCAATGCTCCTGATAGTGTAATATTAAAGAACTGCGCCTCTTTCTTTCTGTTAAAAAAGATTATACTTATTTTATTAATGGAAGATATTAAGAACTTTATTTGGACTAAGGGTCTCCACAGACCTATCGACGCGGAATCGGCTTGAGCCGGTAAGAAAAAAAAATTATGTCCGTGCAGTAAGAGTGAAAATGGTATCGCTCGGCTCGGCTCGGCACGGCTCGGCGTTGCGAACGGAACGACGTCGTTTTCGATCTTATTGCGTGGACATAAAACTTATTCTTGCCGGCTCAAGCCGATTCCGCGTCGATAGGTCTGGGGAGACCCTAAGACTCATCGACGTGCAATCGGTTAGAACCGGACAAAAAGGCTTTATGTCCATGCACTAAAAGAGAAAGTTTTTTTCTTACCGGCTCAAACCGATTCCGCGTTAATAGGTCTGGGGCCCTAATATGGCTGTGTTTATCGCGTGACAAAGTTTATACATATAAGGCATCCGTCACCTTCTGACACGTAAATAAGTACGAGATGCGAGAATGACAGATGCTTTATCTACATTTGACACGCGATATAGACGCAGCCATATTAGGCCCGCTCGGGAGACCCTTAGTAATAATTTAAGGAAAGAAAATCATTTAAATTCTTAAAAGTACATATACTTACTCAACTTTCTTGAATGTTTAAATATTTTTTTTATGGCATAGAGTAGGCAAACGAACACACAGGCCACCTGATGGTAAGTGGAAACTGTGATCCATAGACATTCGCATTCACAAGACTGCAATGCAATCCTAAGACTGCAAATGCGTTGCCAACCCTGAGGACTAAGATAGAATGCCTCTATGCTAGTCATTTCACCGGCTATGTTAGTTTGCTAGTTGTTAAATTATAAAGGCGTCACAATATATATTAAGTTGAAAAGTATCGAAAATCTCTACATAAATTAAAATGTAAATTGATTTCACTACAGGGCCTTTATTTATTTATTTATTCGAGGATAACCAACAGCTGTACATAACAATATAAAAACAAGGTAGCATCAACTAAGCCAGTAACAGGATCTCACTTATGGAAACAAAATTAACCACTAAACAAGGTGCCAACAGTAGTTCATCTTCAAACTAAGCTCTATCGCTTACTTGCATGTGTGCGTGGCTCGACCGTACGCGCCGCGAGCCACCACAAGCAAGCTCAACAGGACGGACCGAGCCGGTTTAGTCAGGGCTGCGCCGTCACCGCGTTTGGTTGCGTGCGTTAGGTATAGATGCAACTCTAGCATCCGAGCGGCAATAGGTAACAGAGACTCCTAAGCGGCCAGAGATAACCTACTTTTCTATTTATACTTTGGTTATACGGTTCAAGTAACTTACTTGTCAATTGCAGTGGCGTAGGCGATGAGGACGCAACCGTTTACCACCACGTCAACAGGCATGGCGTCTGCCAAGTATGAGGGCACGCAGTGCATAGTGCGGATGACGCCTGGACACAACAAAATTAATAAAAGATAAAAAAACATGCGTGCATGACTCGATGTATGAATGTGGAAGAAGCGAAAGAAATTTGTCAAGATCGTAGCAAGTGGAAAGAAGTGGTCTCTGGGAAACAGGCGTGATTTAACGTATGTAGGTATGTATGTAAAAAAAAAAAAATGTTTTTTAGTAAAATGATACGTTATTTGGGTTTGAAGCTCTTGAAGAATATCTTTACTTTACCATGCGTGAGTAAGCCGCGGTAATAAAGAAAAGACGTCAAAGAAGATTATAAGATAAAAACCCCCGATATAATGGAGACCCTTTCTTTCAGAGCAAATGTTATCTCAACTGCCCAACAGATTTTCATGAAAGTAAGCTGCAAACCGCAGCTAGAAAATATCATTTAAAACAAAACAAAAACAAAATTGGTCCATCCGTTTAGGAGCTATGGTGCCCCCGACAGATACACACGTCAAACTTATAACATTCCCTATCAAAGGGTTCAAAATTGTCGGCATGATATTGTGGGATATTCAAACTAAATTTAACCCTCTTAACTCACTAATACATACGCGGTTCTATAAGACATACGCCCTTTTTTATAACAAATAAAATACTTTTTATTTCTGAGTGATGACTTTTTTCCCCGTTTTCAATGTAAGTTATGTCAATTAGGCATTAACATGTGTGTGCATTTCTACTCACCCTTACCGCTACCGAGCATTAATCCAGTAGGTCCATTCAAATTATCAATCCAGCCAGGAATAGGTTCTTTCACTGCAGCAGTAACTGTAAAAATATACAGCGCCATCAAGTATCGCGTAGTAGAACTGTCACAAGTTTTATTAACATGCGCGACATCTAACGTTCAGTAGCGAAACTAGGAACCCAGTAAATATTTTCCGCCATCTATCATCGTATAGCCGAACTCTTTGCATAATTAAAATTAACGCCATCTACTGTGCAGTAGTCAAACTTTTAAAATTATATTTGACATGCATGCTATCTATCATCGAATAGCCAAACTTCAAAGAAACAATGCGTGCCATCTATCCGCTCTGCTTTTGTTTATCTTGCAAAATCTAGATGGTTACTATAAAGCACACATTCGAAACTTCCGATGCCACACCCTTTTAATTTGTCATTCTAGACTAAATCGGAAGAAAGGCATGGATATGACGTAACTTCAAACTACGGTTTTCAAAGTAGCCCCTAGTAAATAGTGTCGCTACAAACATACTTAGAGTTCGTCAATGATCCAGCGTCCACGTTGCATCATTTAGTCGTATCGCATCTCCGTCGCCTAGCACTGTCGCGTACCATGATCGTTAGTGTGGACGCAAAAAGATCGCGATGTATACTGTATCATGATACCTACGTAGTTTTGATTTGATACATGACACGCCGCGGTAAAAAGGGATACGGCGCGCTATGATACGATACGCTACTACTCTATGGCTAGTATGGACGCATTTTGTCATACGACTTTGTGATCGCTAAAGGGTCCACATTTGTATCATTGTAGCGACAACGCTCATGCGTATCGCATCACGCACGCGTGTCCTAAGCATGGACGCTCACTTTGGGCTTACCGTATCGTATCACAGAAACGTCGCGTGACAAAATGCTTCCAGAGGGCGCCACTAGTCTTAAGTATTTTATTTACATAACTGTGTTCCTTACCAATAGAAGGCCGAGCGATGGCGATGGGGAACTTCTTCGCATATTGTGCTACCATGTCTTCAGTTATGGCTTTCGTATAGGAGTATGTGTTCGGTTCTGTGGCAATTATCCTGTAACACGCGTTGTTTGCATAGAAATTATGTATTTAGTACACTTTATAATATAAATTGCAAGTCATAAGCATAGCTCGGACAGGTTATCGCAAAAACCGATATAGAAATAGAACACTTGACTTTTACTTCAATTTATATCTTTCAAGTAGCTGTTTTCGTTAAGAATAACCCTGACCGATTTCAGCATCTTAGTGTAGCATGTAGCTATCTCAGACCACGTGATAATGATAGGGTAATAAGCCAAATTGCCAATACTGCCCTATTAAAGAAAAGTATATTTGGTGTAGCACCTAAAATCTACAATAAGATATCATTAGGAATTGTACTATTGACATGTTTAAAAAAAGGATGATGAAATTATTATTAGAAAAATGTTACTATAATATCAATGACTTCTTAAATGATAATAGTTTTTAATTGTTTAGTGTAATTATTTAATTTTATTTGATTTTTTACGCCGACATTTTTATTGTGAATTTGAATTTGTACGCCGCACGACCTCCGAGCTCATAAAATGCAAAAGTACATTGAGATCGTCAACATAAAAAATAAAAAATAAAAGAATACAAAAATAAAGACTCTAAATTGGCGGTAATGGTGGTGGTGTGGCAAGTTTTATTATAATGTCCCGTTTATACAGGGTGACTCCTAAGTGGTGAACAAAATGATCACCTCTGTGTTCTACCCAAGAATATATGAACAACTTTCACTGTGGGACCAATTCTGAAATCACAAAAAAAAATATCAGCTGCTTCATACATTTTGGTCGAGTACGTATTGAACTTTTCTATGAAACAGCTGATTTTTTTTTTCGTGTTTCATAGTTGGTCCCATAGTGAAAGTTGTTCATATTCGTGAGTAGAACACAGAGGTGATCATTTTGTTCACCACTTAGGAGTCACCCTGTATATTCTTACATATTCTAGCCATAGCCATATTATTATGCAAAATAATTATGCCACATTCAAGAAATAGTGATGTTTTCTGATCTTTCATTCTGTATTTTATCACAATTAAAAATAAATACCTATACAAATCATTCTAAGAATCCCTTTCTTTCTTTCTTACTTAGGCTCCAAGTGATCCAGCATGTCATCGTCCATCCACTCAACGATATCCATGATCCAGGCGGGCTTATGCACCGCCGGGTACAGCTTCTCTTCCAGTTCCTCAAGTTGACAGCGGCAGTACGCCGTGGATATGTGCACTAACGCCTAAGCATACAAACATAATATATCTCATATAGTTTGGGAAGGTTAGGGTACAATTAGACCAGCTAATATGGAGTATGAATGGACCAAAATATAAAAATACCGTGAAAGAGTTCACCAAAAGTGAAATCAGTCAAGAAATAAGAATAATGTAATACAAGCATTTCAAACTGCTTGTTAGACAGCGATTAGACAGAGAAATCGGCCATATAAAGTCCATGTTAAATTCTGTTTTTCTAGAGGAACTAATCTATGTGTGCCTTGGTTATTTTTATGAAACAAATCATTTATATTCCCTATTGACAGCAGGAACTTGTTTAAAAGGGGTTTTGAAAAAACAACATGTTCACGAGATTTGTCTCAGCCAATACTGACAAGTTAATAACAGCTATCGTATCGTCAAGAAATCTGGGGCCCAAGTGAAAAAGGGTACAAGTGGACTTAACTCGTAATAAAAAGGGTATATACATGAACGGATTATAGGGTAGAAGTACCGTTTGTGGCCACTGTACCCCTTTTTGCCATTTAAGGTTAAAATTACCATCAAAAATACTGTAAAATTAAAAATAATATTCATAAATAGTTAAGACTGAAGATCAATTTAAAGATAAAATATAAAAATATATTTGTAATTTCATAATGCTTTAGATATTAGTTAAAGTTTAGTGGCCAAAAACGGTGTAAAGATGGCCAAAAACCGGTACTTCTACCCTACATACTAGAATTAAACCCTTGTTCGCTTGATCTTCAGATAACTTGTACCCTTTTTAATTAAGACCCCAGAAATATACTTTTACCTTGTATAATAGAAACTAAAAGCACCCGAAACCAACGTACGTGCATGAAGAGGTTGATGAATGTAGAGGAAGCGATAGTTGTATGTTAAATCGGTGCACCTGGCGTTCCATAGTCTCTGCCTACCCCATTGGGAGACAGGTGTATTTGGATGGCATACGCATGACAAATAAATGCAGGCAGGATTCATTATGCAACTGTTACATAATAGTTAATTACGCAACTGTAACATAATATGTATGTAAGAGGGCCTCGTCAATTACCTGAAGGTGTTCCATCTTCTCTGCCAGCTTGAGGACCCTCATGGTCCCAGTGGTGTTGAGGTTCACTGCGTCCTTCAGCTTTTGGTCAAATCTGGAATCGCCTTCAACATTAGCATTCAAGTACGAATACGCATGCGCTCTGGATGTGTCACATCGGGACATGACAAATACCGTTTTGACATCACCTATTCGGAAATAGGACTTTTCTTCCCTGCTAGGAGGGATTAAAGTGACACTTTTCTGTTCAAGGACATTCGGTACTGTTTGAAAAATAGGTACCACAAATTTTCCTGTTCAATTTGATAATTTCAGCACTTTTAGAAAGTCTACATAGGTAATTGAATTTGTTTCATCCCTAATATCTCTTATTTTTCTCCAGTATGTGTCACACGGTAGTAAAAAAAAACCACCTTGGGCGTTAACACTTGAATCTCTCACTACGCTCAGGGGTGTTATTCTCTCAAAAACAACCGACGGGCGGACGAACGAGCGAAATCGCAGCGGCGAGTTTAAGTAGTCCCGTCAGAGCGAACAAAACACACTTTAGCGCATGCATTTTCAATTAAAAGAAACATTAAAATCAAAACTTCCACTTAATCTAAAGAAAAAAGTAATGGATTCGTGTATACTACCATGCCTGACATACGGAGCACAAACTTGGATCTACAATAAATATTTACACAAAAACAAAAATACGGACATGCCAGCGTTCTATGGAGAGAAGCATTCTAGGCCTAAAAGCTCAAAGATAAACAAAAAAGCAGTGATATAAGACGAAGGACTAAAGTCTTAAATGCCGGAAAGCATGCACAGCGGTTGAAGTGGAAATGGGCTGGCCACATGATACGAATGAAGGGTGAACGCCCAACTAGCACATTAGCGTTAAAATAACCTATATAAGATCTGTATATCAGTTCCATTCGAGAGTAAAAGTGTTAACATATACCTGTACAAGGGAGTTATAGCATGCTCTAACTCATTTATACCCACGAAAGAGGCCCACGATTTTACAGGTAAGAGTTATAGAAAGCCTATAGTACGGTGATATACAGGTGTTAAAGCACCTGCATGAGAGCGACTTTTCAGTGTCAGCTACTACTTTAACCGGTATTGCTGTTGTATAGTCGGGTTAGTGAACACTACGGGAAATAGAAAAGCATCGGATAAGAATGATTTGCCACTTGAAACTTTATAAGACCTATTAAGAGTAGTTGGTTGATACCTTGACTCTTATTAGGTAGTTAAAATGGACTCAGGTATGTATGTTACCGTTTTGTGAGTGCATTAGTAATAAACTATTTATTTTTTAGCGTACGACTAGTTTGAAAAAGCCTAGATAAGTAAATTAATTGATCCTGACTCATGTCACAGAATAATGGCGACAATATAATTGTCAGGAAAAGTGACAAAGCAACATCGGTAGGAAAATATTCAAGTAATTTTTATTTACGAAGTGAAAAAATTACTGCGCTTGTGATTTTACGGTAATGTATACCTTGTTTCTCATCTCAATTTTAACGCGCCTAGGATTTATTAAAGATTTAAAAGAAAAGTTATGACAACAATAACAGACGCCCAAACTAACAATATTTAGTTATTCCTGCTTCCTGAGCAGTGGCATGTAAAATAAGGTGGTATCCATGGAACGCTTGAAATAGTATAAACAATTAAGTATTTGGTGGTCAAATGTTCATTACTCATAGTAATATTTATATTTAGTTCACCAAAACAATGGCGAACTTACTTTAAATATTAAATCTTTACTTAACCCATTTATAACACTCTTTGAGTTACAACATCGGTAGTCAAGAATATTGTGCAGCCTTTGGTACACGTAACAGCGTTATAGTAGACTTAGCTAAGTACGTTTACTACAGTGAAGACAATTTTACCGGTTGAACCTAGATAACGGAGTTGTTCGACACTTTTAGCATCTGGTGTTACTAAACTCTCGACGAACTCTTTTTTATAACCCATATCTGCACTTATAGTCAATATAACACCTAAAGATATACAAGACACTTCATGGCAACAACTAAACAACAATATGCGTTAACAGGAGTCAGCGAACACTGTTGCATAGACATAGGTGTCACAGACAGGCTAAAGCTGTAACATCTTAAGTATACTTGCTGTAGTTATCACTATTGTAACTCTCAAAGCTGTACTACATCGTCCATAATAACTCTAGTGCCACTGTTGGAGTTAAATTTATTTGCTAACTCCTCTATATCCCCTTTAGTTACAACTGAGATAATTGTAACTCTGTAATATCGCTTAAAGTTCTACAAAAACCTGTAACTGACACCAAAATGTTAGTTGGGCGATGGACGAAACTGGTCACAACTTGGAAAGGTCCAAAGGGTAAGAGAGCCAGGGGTAGACCTATAGACCGATGGACTGATGACCTACGAAAGGTAGCAGGAGACAATTGCATGGAGACAGCAGAAGATAGAGCACAATGGAGACAGTTGGAGGAGGCCTACACCCGAGAGGGGCCATGACTTAATATTACTACTATAATTTAGAAACTTTTTTTTACATTTCTTTAAATTTTATTGTATTTTGTTATGTTAGGATTAAGTCAAGGAACAATAAAGGCTTATTATTATTATTATTATTTTCAATTAAGCAGCCTTATACGTTCGATCCATCGGCCGAAACCATGCTGCTTGCACATTCACTCGTTCGTCCGTCCGACCGTCGATGTTGAAAGAAACACTACCCAGGATTCAATGTACGCCCTCGCCGTAAACATTAAGTAGTATTGTGGTTTTTCTTGAGGGTATGTACTATGAATATAATCATACCAAATTTGACGCTTGTATATTTTACCGTATGTGTCGTAAACACAACAAAAATTGGTTCACTTTTATAATTACACGTTTTAATTTTTTTTATTACTTATTAAATCCGCCGTATTAAAGACGTACTCTGAAAAACAAAAACTATGAAGCTCTTCAAAGTTGTGTAGACATATTGATAGGGACTGTGGGGCTCTCTCTTTTGGGTACGGTCAGCTCCATAAGTGCATGGACACCTTAACGACGATAATCGTGTGCGCCGTTGAGATCACGTTCTCAAAAATTGAACTAGATGGCGCTGTTAACGACCCTAGTTTAGTTATTGTTTAAAGGTGTAGCAATGTAATTATTTACTTCTTACTATCTGAATCGATAATTCGACCGTTCGTCTGAATGAGTTGCTGGCTTAACAGGTCGGCGCCTCGCCTGAATCGCGATATGATTCCACGGGACGGGAGTTCAAATATGACTGGGGCAAGAAAGTATTTTTTATTACAATTTAATATTACGGGATAAAATTATTGATTCTAGTTTGATTTAACGATTTATTTATTTAAAAAATAATTATTTTTAACCAGAAATGATGAAACTTGATTTTCAAGATAAACATATATTTATTTATTTTACAATAAACCAGTAATCGCATTGAATAATGGTTGGTGGTTATAGAAATAATTGTGGTTCACTTACTTTACATTTAATACATTTTTAATTGACAACAATATGCAAGAAGGAAAAAAAAGTTAAGACGAATTGTCAAAATCAATATTCTGTTAACGATATTAACGGTGTTAACTATCACTTATTACAAAAAAGTTAGACACTTCAGACACGTCTTAAATGACAGATTTCTATGAACTGACATTTGATAAACACATGTTCAACGACATGTTTGTTAATAACACCGTAAGTTTTTAACAATAAAACAACCACCAACCGTATTGAGGTAATAGCTTAAGTATTCGTTTCCGAAATCGGAAAGTGGATTGAAGCTTTACCAAAGTAACATATAGTGGTAAGTATAATGTGAAACTGGAGACCGGGTTGCCATAAAGGTTATACGCTTAGGTGCTGGTATGTTTTACATTGCAGTTTTTATCACTTACCTTAGTTATCAATTATTGAAAGTACGAATAGCTAAGAGTACGCTAGTGTATTTGGTTTGACCTTAAGTATATAAAATAAGGTAAAAATTAATAATCACAAAGATATAGAAAAAAAATGGGTTTAGGTTTTGTTTTAAATATTGAGTTAAATTAGGTGTAACCCGGTCTCCATTTTCAAATCATAAATCATTTATTTGTTTGTCCAGCATAGGTTTATACATATAGATCTTTAATACAGTTATGAAATTATGTCCCTTTATGCATCTCAGCATACAAACATGCTGTGCAGCGCGCTTAAACTAAAATAACGTAAACATATTCACTAACATTCAATTCTATTACACATGTTGCGTTTTATCAAAAATTACATATCGCTCATTGAATACAAAACGGACACATTCCAAAATAATTTGCTCTTGCATTGAAAATCTTATATGAACCGCTTCTAATTTTAAAATCCAACACTGACTCATTTTGGAATGTGTCTGTCTTGTATTCAATGAACGATATTTAAACCTCAAACTCAATTTAGTAACGAGTATAACCTCCGTTCTGGTCGATGACAGCTTGCAAGCGGAAGCGCATTGAGTCGACGAGATTCTTGCACAGATTTGAACCCCGGATACTGTCCCATATTTTTAAACAGTGAGCCTCCAACGCTTCTGGAGTTCGCTCATTCTGGTTTTCCCAGCGTTGGACAATAATCCCCCATAAATTTTCTATGGGATTCAAATCCGGCGATCTGCTAGGCCAAGGAATAACGCTGATGTTGTTGTGCTGGCCAAACCACTCCCGCACGATACGCGAACGATGCACCGGACAGTTATCCTGCACGAATGTAATCAGCGGCGTTTCTTCTTCCGGATATACGGTTCGTACTGTAGGCAACATGGTCTGTTCCAGCACTTCCACATAGTTTGCGCTATTCGCTCGACTAGGTATCCTGACTAGCTCACCTGGATCGGCTGAACTCATCCACCCCCACATGTTCACTGTTATACGACCAGATTCCATATTGGGCACTACGTGTCCGCTATCGTATCGCGTATTATTCCGACGCCACAAACTTAAACGACCATGTTGGCTTGATTTAAAAGTTTTTTCATCGGTAAAGATTGCACCATTCCAGTCGAAATTCAAGTACTGTGTAGCGAACTCCAACCGTGCTCTTTTATGATTCTCCGTAAGTAAAGGTTTGACGGCATGCCTCCGATAATGCAAACCCTCGCCATGAAGAGCACGACGAACAGTGCCCGCACTCGTACCGAATAAGCCGGCGTAATGGTTCGTCGGTATGAAACCATTTTCCTCATACTCGCGTACCATGGCTTGACGCTGCGGTGTGTCTATGAGACGTGGTCGACCCGATCTTTGACGTTGGAGTAAAGTTCCCTCCTCTTGGTATCTTCGTACCCATAAAACAACCGTTTTCCGCTGTAGCAAAAATCAAACATTTGAATACATAATAGTAAGTAATTTATTAGAAATTAGTCATTTTTATTATACAAGACATATTATTAAACACATCATTATGGCTTCTGCTGGGTGTATAAATATAAAAAGAGGAAAAAAAATATTTTTCAAAATTATTCTTGTCTCACCCGGGAATCGAACCAGTTAAAAAATCACTCGCTATAATTAATGTTAAATTTTACGATCTTTTTTATTTCTAAGACCAAATGTTTATTAGGGAGATTTTATCCTGAACAATAATCCTATCGATAACCAAAGAATGAACAAAGTTTAGTGTAACTGGCCTCTACTCCTAAAGATAACAATATTGTTTTCTAAGGAAGTGATTTTGTAAATCTTTTGAGAAATAAACATGACAATACAAAAAAAACTAGTTACTTACGTTTACACCGGTATCTCGAGCAATATCCGACACATTTTTGCCTTCATTGTAGAAAGCAATTATTTGTGCTCTCTTGACCATGTCAATATTACAACGAGAACTCATTATAATCGAATGATCTAACAACAGTGAATATTTACCAAAGAGGAAACAAAGAAGCAGCGAACGAAAGAACGAGCAGGAGTCTTTGTGAAATCCTAACAGGTATTTATTAATCTTCAGACTACCCTAAGTGTTAATATAAATATATTTGTTGGGAAATAAGCCGTATAAGTAAACAAAGATATACTTAATTTCGAAGATATAATTAAACGTTCGACGGTCGAGTGGCATAAGCGATCACTCGCAGTCCCCGTGTTCGCGGGTTCGAACCCAATCGATACAATTACATCTGTGATGAATGTTTTTGTATTTGAAATTTGTAATAAGATTGGATTGGAGATTCGAAACAATCGGAACATTCGGAACATTGGCTGTCACTAAATAATAATAAAGTATAGGAACGTATCGTGCTTACTTAATCTGCGGTAAGCGGAAATTAAGTTTTTCATATTTAAGGTAATTCAACGCCATCTAGTAGAATATTACTGAACTAGTGTAAATTATAGATAACTCAGCTTACAGTATGACCAGATAGATGGCGTAATGTTTTGCCTCATAGGAATTTGTTTGCAATCTGTCCATGCACTTATGAAGCTTACTGTACATAACCCTAACCTGCTCGACCACGTGGCACAGTATTACTCGGTTGATACGGTAATGTATACAACATGTGCATTCAAATCTATAATGCTATACCTGATGACATACAGCTACTCCAGGGAAATAGATTTAAGAACAAATTGTTGAACTGGCTCCTAGATAGGTGTTTCTATAGTGTTAAGGACTTCCTCGAGCAATGTAATAAAATGTAATAATTTGTGATCATTAACATTTCTGATATTTTATAAATTTTATCGCTTTTATTTGTAATTTTAAATGTACCTATTTTGTTATTTAATATTCTAGGTATATTGCATAAAATTAATATTTGCACGCTTGCTTGCAGGCTGGATACATTGGACATTATTATTATTTAAAATTGACTGTAACATGTTGTGTACTGTATTCTGCAAATAAATAAATGATTGATTGATTGATTGATAAAACAAGCAAGCAAACAAGTGGAAAGAAGTGGTCTCTGCCTACCCCTCTGGGAAACAGGCGTGATTTAATGTATGTATGTATGTATTGATTGATAAAACAATACTGACCGTACGCAAGCAGCACTGTGGAACACCACGTTGCACTTCCTCTGCAGCTCCTGGCGATCGTCGTTGCTCAGCCCCAGCTCATCCTCCAGGATGTCTCCGGCCACCAGCCGAAGCTTGCTGAACACTTGGGGCTGCTTCGCGCGGAGGAGACTGAAGAGCTGCAGACATATTATAACGGCATGTGTGGTTTGCAATTTACTACAGATACATCGCTGCTTAAATACAAAAGTGCCACAAATCAAAAACAAATATAGTTTGATTTAAAACTTAAAGGTTTATTTATGTGTAATACTACAATACAATCGTATCTACAATTCAAAGTTAAAAACTAAACTTATTTTAATTAAAATAAAACTAAGGTACTGCAAAATTAAAGATTAAAAAAAAATCACCACTACAAAAAGAATACCCCCTCTAGCAGGTCCGCGCGCGGCATAGTCCCTATAACACTGGCTGCATTACCTCTCTGGATAGCTAGCCCAATCCTTTGGGAGAGGTAAGAACCAGCTCTAGGATCTCCGGAGGCGTCTATGAGTCTAAACTTAAAGTACTTACCTACCTAAATAGCGTTCTGATTTTAAATGCAACACAAACACATTTTGGTTTGTGTCCCTTTTGCATTTAAGACGACATATTTGTAAGCTTCCGTAACCAAAATGGCCGGTCCGTATGTCACAGGTATTTTAGTCAAAAACTAGAACAAAAGGGGTTCGTAAAAGTGGTAAATTATGATAGAATAATTCAAAATAAACATGTTTTGTTACGTAATATAATACTCTTAAGTGCATCGGAGCCGAGATATTTAATATTCTTACCTAGGCGTACTTTTAGTACCAAAAACTGAACACTTAAATCTTAAATATCTCGGCTCCGATATTATTAAACGCCATAAATTATATATATCTACGAGGGGCGGCTGAAAAGTTCTAAGCCTAAGGTATTTTGAGGTTGCATAAGCGTTAGCGATACTGGCCACTAAAAAGACCATTTAAAAAGTTAATAAATAAAAGAAAACAATGTCGTCTTTTGTTTATTACATCTCGAGATATCCGACGCTAAAGGTCATCATGTGTGAATTATCAACGCATATCACGAAAATTGAGCAACGTGCAGTCATTAAGTTCCTCACGAAAAGTGACAAATCGCCGAAAAGAATTTTTGAAGAAATGTCTAGTATTTACGGTGAATCTGGCCCTTCTCATGCCACTGTTAAAAAATGGAGTCGACTTTTTAAACTTGGACGGGAGTCGATCGTAGACGATCCTCGCTCAGGAAGGCCAATATCGGTTGTGACTGAAGAAAATACTGAAAAAGTCAAAAAGTTAGTATTAGAGGATCGGAGAATTAAGGTTTGGCAAATAGCTGAAGCCTTAGGTATTAGTAAGGAAAGAGTTGGAGAGATTTTGCATCAACATTTGCATATGACAAAAGTAAGTGCTCGTTGGGTGCCGAAAATGCTCACAGCTTTCGATAGAGAACGTCGTGTTCAAACTTCTCAGGCATTTTTAGAATTATGTGAAGAAGGTTTAGATGAAATTTGCTCCCGCATATTAACTGTTGATGAAACATGGATCAGACAGTATGATCCAGAGTCGAAGTCTGAATCTATGCAGTGGATCGAAAAGGGTGAAAGGCCGCCAAAGAAATTCAAGGTTCAAAGATCGGCGTCTAAGCTAATGGCCACCGTGTTCTGGGATTGCGATGGCATTCTTTTAATAGACTATTTGGCGAAAGGCTATACCGTAAATGCAGTTTATTATGCTGAGCTATTAAGAAAAGTGCGACAAGCCATAGTCGAGAAACGAAGGGGCAAACTGAGCAAAGGCATTTTGTTTTTGCAAGACAACGCCCCCGTTCACACCGCTCGTGTTGCCAAGCTTGCTCTGAAGGAAACTGGCTTCGAGGAAATTGATCATCCACCTTACAGTCCAGATCTGGCCCCTAGTGATTATTTTCTATTCAGCAATTTGAAGAAAAGTTTAAGGGGAAAGCGATTTGGCAGTGATGAAGAGATGAAGGCGGCTGTACAGGAACATTTCGACAGCCAAAATAAAACTTATTTTTTTAATGGTCTAAAAGCATTATTTAAAAAATGTAATAAATGCATTGAATTAGAGGGAGATTATATTGAAAAATAAAAATAGTAAAAAAAATCTGAACATTTTTTTTCTACCTTAGGCTTAGAACTTTTCAGCCGCCCCTCGTATGTGTAATTCGAGGTCCTCTAAATAGCTAGGTATGTAAAAATCATCCAAGGCCGCTGAAAAAAACATGACAATATTCTTCAAACAAATTTACCCAATGCCCTTTGTAGTTTAGGTATCTTGTAGGAGCCGCTACTTAGCTTGGTAGGAAGATAAATAACAAAAAAAACTAGGGGGGGGGGGCACTCCATACCTACATTGTATCAGAAGATGAAAAAAAAACCAGCATAAATTATCGTGTGGCATTCCATATTGCTCTTGACATTTTATCGATACGTTTTATTAAACTCGGCCGCCATTATTGTCTAGTAAATAAAGACTATATTAACGTTGACAATACGAGATCAGCGGCCCTTATATGGCTGCGTTTTTTTTTTTTTTTTTTTTTGCCCCGCGGCGACTTCAACAGCTACTACCGCCGGGCTATGGCGTTTCCACGAATTAGTGATTTCGCCAGTGTCAAGTGTATATAAGTATAAATCAATATAGCAATAAAATACAATCCAATCTTCTCTGGGAAGATTGGGGGCAACGTTGTTCGGTAGTTTGTAGGACAGAGGTCAAGATAGTTTTAACCTATGTACCACTTCGAGTCCACTTGTAACGAGAAGAAAGATGCCAGATACGCGAAATAAGTCCAAGTTTTCAATCACTGTGCAACACAATGGCATAAAAAGTACAAATCACTATCAGAAAAGAACTTTGAACACCTAAATACACAAAAAAATAAAACTAAAACAAATTACACATCCGCCATCTTTTAACGTTGCAAATGGCCTCCTCATGGCTGGGTTTATCTTGTGACAAAGTTTGGATAAGGCATCCGACACTTTTTGACACGTATACAGTGTGTTACCAGCACCCTGGCTTTTTTTAAAGTAGGTTAAAATAACGTATATCTGTAACGTAACTATGACATTAATTTAATTAATAAACAACTTTTCAGGCTTTGTTAACTTTGTACCAAAATGTCAATTGCCAGCAATGTAAAGCACAGCAATTTGACAAGTGTAAATGACAGTCGACGGCTACTTTCATTATTATGATCTGCCCCCGTATAGTCTTTATTATTTCTAGAGAGCCGATCTTCTACACAAAGGCCATTGTTTGTGTACAATACTATTATCTTTCTTTGTGTCCGTAACCGCAAGCCGATTACATACAAAAAAGTTAGAACTACATTGAATGTCCATAGAATTATCAACCCTATCCTCTTAGTCAGTAGGTTTAAAATGTAAAGTGTCAGGATACAGATAAGTCTTTATTATTTGAACCGGTCTTATTCCCTACACAATATTACCATCTTCTGTCGCCAGGGTTGTACTTTACATTTTAAACCTACTGACTAAGAGGATAGGGTTGATAATTCTATGGACATTCAATGTAGTTCTAACTTTTTTGTATGTAATCGGCTTGCGGTTACGGACACAAAGAAAGATAATAGTATTGTATACAAACAATGACCATTGTGTAGAAGATCGGCTCGCTAGAAATAATAAAGACTATACCACGACATGCCTTGTACCAAGCAACAGCCATACTAAATAACGATGAACACGCAGCACATGCACTACATTAAAAATGGACAGTATCTAAGAAAATTAATTGTGAAGTTATTTTAATTATTTTTTAATTGATAATACTTGCAAACAATTGCTTAAGTAACATAATTATCGTCAGTTTTAATAAATGCCCGCAAGCAGGCAAACACACTATATAAGAACGAGAGTGACGGATGCTTTATCTACATTTTCTTACGCGATAAGGCCCGCAGGCCAAAAACAATCGCGTGACAAAATGTGGTTAAAGCATCCGTTACTCTCGTACACATATGTTAGAAAGTGACGGATGTTTTATTCACATGTCACGCGATAAACGGACCCATATTAACTCCGTGGTTTATTTCCTCTCTGGTCCTATACCCTGGACCAGGCTGGTCACCACATACCTTATTGCTGCATAGCTCCCGGAGCCGTTCCTCCCCTGACACTCCTCTCTTCTGCCTCAGCAGCAGATAGATGGTGCCAATCTCTGGACAGCAACGAAGCAGCTTCTCCACCAAGACCTGAGGGTATTAGGGGATTTTATAACATAAATACGACTGAGGTACAAGAACAGTTCATTCTTTCATACCTTCACGCCTATCTCTCAAAAAGGTGGGCAGCGACTATGGAACGCCAAGTGCACCCGGTCTAACATATACATATGGTGACAGATGCCTTATGAAACGATTGCCTTATATTCTTAATAGCTTGCCAGCAGATATAAAAAGTGTCTACATGGTTTTTAAAGCGGGAAATAAATGTCCATCATATGTTCCTCCCATTCATCTTAATGGTAACAAACTGAATAGGGTTACATACTTATTTCAAGTATCTCGGGCACGTGATGACGGACGATCTGCGGGACGACGCGGATATCGAAAGGGAGCGCAGGGCATTGGCGGTCAGAGCGAACATGATCGCGCGCAGGTTCAGTCGATGTACAGCACATGTTAAAATAACCCTTTTCAGAGCGTACTGTACATCACTGTATACCTGTAGCCTATGGAGTAGGTACACGCAGCGATCGCTCAGTGCCCTGCGCATCCAGTATAATGACGCGTTTAGGGTTCTGTTGCGGCTGCCGCGGCGCTGCAGCGCGTCAGGTATGTTCGCGGACGCGCATGTCGACGGGTTTACCGCGACGGTACGCAAGCGCTGCGCGGCGGCGCTGCAGCGTCTGCGAGGCAGCTGCAATAGTCTCCTGGCCGTGGTGGCTGGCAGAATGGACAGTGACATTCTGAATCACTGGACCAAACTCCACTTAAATAATGTGTACACTAACATAGTTGTAAGATAACATTGTATAAGAAGTTCTGTAACTAACCCACTAACATCTATGGATCTTGGAAATCTGAAATAAACTATTTTTTTTTTTTTTTTTTTTTTTTTTTTTTATAAGATCCGAAACCAACAAAGTTAAATTTAAACGTAAGTTATTTAAATTCCTTTGTCCATAGTTAATACTTAAGTCAGTTAGTTTTAGTTAGTTAGTATTTAAGTCTTTATAGAAGGTTACTCGAGCATATTTATAGTTAAGCTGTAGAGACTCAACTTACTGATTCCGCAGTCAAACCGTGCAAGCGGTTTTGCGGGACATTATTTATAAGTTAGGTACTGTATTTTTGTGATTAATAAATAAATAATACAACTTTCGCTTCCTCTACCATTCATCAAACACTTCATGCACGTACGTCGGTTTCGGGTGGCTTTTGATTTGCCCCTTATTCAGCACATCGCGAATCTGATCACTGTATGTGCATCTAGGGCGTCCCCTACCGACGTCTCCACTCACTCTCGCTTTACCTCTTTCGTAACTCTTCTTTCATCCATCCTTTCTATTACCAAACCATCTTAGCATACTTTTCGCTCTTAGTTCTCAGTTACTTAACTTCTCAAGCTCTTAAAATGTTACTTTAGTCTCTGTACCTATATCGGGACTAAAGCTTCTTATATAAGTCTCTAGGGACAAATTGTTTTTTTTTTAATTTACTTTGGAACCCCCTTAACAACTAATCAAATTTACAAAAAAAAACCGCGGAATTAATTTGTAAGAAACTTTGTTTTAATAAATATTGTAATTTTTTATAGGACTACGTTTTTTAGGGTTCCGTAGCCGAATGGCAAAAAACGGAACCCTTATGGATTCGTCATGTCAGTCCGTCCGTCCGTCTGTCCGTCCGTATGTCACAGCCACTTTTTTCCGTAACTATAAGAGCTATACTGTGGAAACTTTGTAAGTAGATGTATTCGGTGAAGCGCTTTAAGATTTTCATACAAAAATAGAAAAAAAACAATAAATTTTTGGGGTTCCCCATACTTAGAACTGAAACTCAATTTTTTTATTTTGATCAAACCCATACGTGTGGGGTATCTATGGATAGGTTTTCAAAAATGATATTGAGGTTTTTAATATATTTTTTTTCTAAACTGAATAATTTGCGCGAGAGACGCTTCCAAAGTGGAAAAATGTGTGTCCCCCCCCCGTAACTTTTAAAATAAGGGAATGATAAATGTAAAAATAATATATGATGTACATTACCATGCAAACTTCCACCGAAAATTGGTTTGAACGAGATCTAATAATTAGTTTTTTTTTAATACGTTATAAATCGTAAACCGCATTTTCCCTTTCATTCAATCCACTCCAATATAATAAAGAATAAAGAAATACATTTATTTAGAATATGTATAGTGGTACGGAACCCTACATGCGCGAGTCCGACTCGCACTTGGCCGCTTTTTCCTCTCATTCAAAGTGAAAAGTAGAGTGTTTAACGCGAGACTAAACAACCATAATGACACGAGATGTTTAGCCACCCGAGCTGAGCAAGCCGAGCTATTATAGTGAGCTGCCAGCTCATGGTCTCCGGTTGTTTCTTTTACCCTTTTCGAAATGTCCATAAAAAGGCTACCCAAAAAGGCTAAAGGGTTCCCTTGGACGAAGTTACGAGTATATTCTGCGCCGAGACTCTTGTACTCTTTTTCATGCCGACTCAGCTAAAACGTAAGCGTGTATTTTCGCTTTAATATAGTTTAGGATTTCGCAACAGACGTCTATGGTAAAATTAAAAATCATTTCACACCACATGCTCGAAATTGAACAATTATACACTCGCGGTCAAATAATTCGGGTCAGAGTGCGTTTTTCATACAAACGAGGCTATTTCGAAGCCTTGGTCCCTAGCCAGGGGTTGTTTTGAGTGAGGTTTAATGGTGGATACTCCAAGGTTCAATAGAGGAGGTCAAAAGTTCTTAAGATACCTAACTGATAGCACAATCAGTTGATTTGGATTTCCTTACATTTTATTGTCATTTTAGATGTTTTTCTGAAGATGCACAATTCCGGCGTTAGCCGCAGATTCAATCAGTTGGGTGTCCTAGGCACTCTGGAAGTCCTGTATCGATGCTCGGGGTATCCATCATCAGATTTCACTACAAGCATCCCCTGGCGAGGAACCAAGGCTTCGAAATAGCCTCGTTTGTATGAAAAACGCACTCTGACCCGAATTATTTGACCGCGAGTGTATATCATACCAACCTCGGGTGCGCCAAAGTTCATATAAAATTGCAAATTAGATTATTGGAACTCCGAAAATGTATCTCATATAATTTTACAACCTAATGATCACTCTTCATACTCTTCATATTTTTTTTTAATACTAACGATCGGAACTTATAATCATTTGAACTTATACCGTCAATAGGTATTCATGGAACCGTACACTTTTCCGAATTTCTTAAATACCTATCTTACGTGTAGATAAAATTAGGTTAGGTTAGGTTAGATTTATAAAAATCTAAAAAAGTAACAGATTTTTGAAAAAAAATATTATGAGTTGCGATGATTATGACTTAAAAAAGTATGAACCAAAAAGTATGAGCAAAATTTTTCGGAGTAATGATGAGTATATTTGAATACAAATGCGAAAGACCAATTTTATATGAGCCAATATGGACCCGCCAACCTCACCTAAAGTAAGTCATTATAGCCATCGGCTAACCAGCGGGTTATATTGAGATTTGAATACATATATGAAAAATTGTTCCATAAAAACCTACAGCAAAAATAACTTGTTTGAATTTCGAACTGGCCACTACAAGCCATATACCTACGCCAAACAAAGAAAAATAGAGTATTCTCCTTTGACATAAAGCTGTTTTCGTCTCGGACAAGCTTGAATCCATCAAACGGTAACTCGCTACGCTCGGGAGTTAAATTTTGACTCCCTCATTTGCTCAGGCTCCAATATCGCGCCCGTGACTTAAAACGCATTATACACCGAGGCCAAACAAAGTTCATTACCTTTTAAAGTTGTCCTCAGAAATGCATGTTCACGTAAACTCAATGAATTAGGTTAATATTTACTTCCATTTACAAACAATGCAGGATTAAACGACCGTTAGGTATACGTAAATTAGGCCCACTTGCGTGGACCGGAGTTAGCGTCTTAACCCGAGGTTAGGCGGCAAACCACGTACAAAAGTAGACGCTTAACTCTGGGTTAAGGGCTAACTCTGGTCCGCGCAAGTGGGCCTTATGCATTCAGTTGACAAAAATCTCTTGATGTAGGTACGAGTATGTACCAGGAACTCATACACGAAAGTAAGTAAGTAAGTAAGTAAGTATTTATTAACTGTAAACTGTGTACAAAAGATGGAAGATAACAATAACAATAGCATCAACAGTTGCCCATTGCAAGCATACAATTATTGTGACTTATATCTAAAAACACATGAGTTTAATAATTTATACATGTATGATGGCCAAAGAATTCGTTAAGATCATAAAATACATTATGGATAAGCCAAATTTTAACTTGAACTTAAAATAATTGCCCTCTAACATTTTTAAATCACTGGGCAGTGCATTAAAAACGCGTATCGCCGTAATGAATGTGTTTTTGTAGTACATTAAGTTGTTGGCTTTTGGACACAATTAATTATATTTGCACTTTTCCCTCAAATTATTTTTAAGTGAGGACTTTTTAGTGAAGTAATCAGTGTTGTTCTTAACAAAAAGAAAGAGTTAGAGAAAGAGAAAGCTGGTCATATTGCGGAAAAAGGCCGGTTTTTTTACATTTACACAATAAATCTCATGGCGCAGAGTAGGGTTCCGCAGCCGTTAGTTCAAACACAAATAAAACCGGTCAAGTGTGATTTGGGATTGACCAAAAAAAATAGCTCACGGTTTTTACTTTCTAATTCGAGAGAATAGGAAATTTTAAGACACCTACTTCATTAATTTTGTATTTGATCCAATAGTTTTGTTTTGATATGTTTATTTATTTAGCAGACATTTTATGGATGACATGATTATTTTAAATTTGGGATGGCATTTTCTAATAAATTACAACAATTAAATGATAGGTATCTAATGAAAAAAACTGATTGTAATAGTGTATTAAAACATACTATTTCAAGCTGTTTTCGCCTAGCCCGTAAGATTCACCTAGGAGGGCTTCAAGCCGGAAACGAAAGTCAAACAAAGGTTAAATATACTTTTACCGAAATATCCAAAATAAATAAACATTTCTAAAACTTAATAATGCAGAACGGCTTTAAAAACCTATTCCTCGAAACGGTTTTCGAATTGGAGTAATTGCACAGAATAAGTAATAGTACAAGGTAATTGTAAAAATATGAACAATCCCAATTAAGATAATAGGTATGGTTAAAAAAAAATAGATTCTTAACATTTTTAACGTTCATAAAACATACTCACGCCTTTATTCCCAGAGTGGGGTAGGCAGAGCTACAGAATTTCCAACAACTATACAAACTTTTTTTAAATTTTATATATTTATTTATTTTACCCGCGACTTCCATATCGTAACTTCCCTACAATATGTGATACGATAAGCAAATCGCGTATATTAAGAATCCTGTATGTCTTTAAAGTATCGGTAATTGATGTGGTTGCATCTTAATATTCACATTAAAGCATTGGTGAACTACTTTAATGTAAACATTAAGATACAGGTACATACAGATACACGTATGCACGTATGCGTCGTATGCGACTGTATAGGTACATAATTATGCATTAAAACACTCGTATGACCTTATTATAAAACTCACCTTTCGGCTCGTTTCATAAAACCACATTCATTATGCACCAGTCACATAAACTACTATTGTGTCATCGGCACATAAGAGAAAATGAATTACTTAAAAATGGAACACACATCGTTGATAAAAATAAGAAGTAGATTGACAACAATTAAATGCTGATTACCTTTCCTACGAATCCTGTGGCCCCGGTCACTAGAACGCATTTTCCCGCGTAGAACTCTCCCACAGAAGGAGCCATTGTTTTTTTATCTGTAAAAAATAAAACAATACATTACCTTCAACTGTTATATCATAAAACCTGCACCGAGCAAACGTCGAGCGTCCAGTGGCGCCCTCATGTTCTAATTAGCTAAAGAATTTCCTTGCAATCAGACATTTTTGTAGCGCAAGTAAAAACACAATTTATGGGACACGTAACAAACTTTAATAACAATTACCCTTTGACTAATCAGCTTAACGGGAAAAGGAGGCCACTTTTTTCCGTTAAGTTGATAACTCAAAGGTGAATTGTTATTAAACTATGTAATATATCCTATAAGTTGTGTTTTTATTTGTAGTACAAAAACACACCGTCCAATTTTAAGAAAATACTTTAGTTTATTAGAAAACACAATAATAGTAATGAGGGCGCCACTGTACATCCGGCGTACGCTCGGCGCAGTCTTAACATCACATGCTTGGTATTTTCCACAAACTCTGCAGGACGCAACTCTACGTTAGAGCGACATATAAATACTACGTGCTCTCTTTAACATATAGTTGCGTCCCAGTGTTTGTGGCAATCTAACGCCTTCATTCCCCTGGGCTAGGCAGAGTACCAAAAACACAATATACCAGAGTACCAGTAGGTCTGGAGATCTTGCGGGCCAAGGTATCGGGCCGCTTCTGCCTATCCACCAGTGGCACCAGTTAGGAAACGGGTTATCTAGGTGCTCTCGAACTTTTCTTTGAAAATGTAGATATTTCCGTTTATTTTTTATTAATGTGCAGCTGTAGTTGGATTTTTTTTACACAAATAGTAAATTTGTGAAATAAAAAACCTCGTACGTTCCTTTGAGACTATCAATTAGAATAAAGACTATTAGTATTTGAACAAGCATGTATTAGCAAGTTTTAAATACATCATATTTTTCTGTAACACGCATTAATAAAAAAGTTACGAACGTTTAAAGGAGGAATTTTGGAAAATTTGAGAAAAAACATTTAACAAATCATATCTCCAAAACCGTGACCATTATGACCCTAAGTCAAAGGGCGAAAAGATAACAAATAACCCTAAAAATATCCCAAAAAAAATTGACGGTCCATGTGCCGAACACCCTGTATAGCATTCCGAATTTAAATGCAACACAAACACATTTTGATTTGTGGCCCTTTAGTATTTAAGCAACGTACTGGTCTCTGGCTGACCACTGGTGACTTTACCCTAGTTATTATGAAATAACTTAATGAAAAGCAAGTTTTAAAAACCTGCATTTTTTGATATTGTTATTAAGCCCGTTTATTAATGCTACAAAGTATATTCACATTGAAACCTTTCAAATTATACCTTTATTTTATTAAATTTTTACACTTTTTTTTCGGTTGACGTAAATAATTGACATTTTGCCATTGTTGTTATTTTAATTTTAACAGTTTAGGTATCTGAAAACATCTGTCCAATTATTAAATTTTTTGTATATTATTTTATCGCAGATTTTGGTTCGCAAATCCAGGGCAGTTTTGTGGGACAACTTGTAACATTGATGAAGAACTTGCATTGAATAAAATAACAGTGAAAAGATGGTTCCAAATGAGTTAGCGGCCAAGATCACACCAAGCCATTGAAGTGGTCGCTGGCCATCTTCAAGGGTCACGACTATGAGTGGAGCACTTCGACGACAGGACAGGATTCACCATACAACGTTGCTTATTACACCATTAAATAAATAAATAAATAATAATAATAGGTATCCTATGTAACCCGGGATGGTGAAAGGCTTTTACGATACCACACATTTAGAAGTTATGGTGGAATAAAGAATCGTACATACATATATGAACCCTGAAAACATTACACTCCTTTTGTTGGGCAATCACGTGAAAACTAAGTTTATATACGTTTCCGTTTTTTTTTGTGTTTCCAAGAAATACTTTCTTGGAAAGAAAAACATTCACCTAGTTTTTCATAACATTGACAAAAGTTGAACTAGCTTTAAGTGAGAAACGTCCTATTTTGTATGGAAAATATACATAACATTGAATCACGCCTGTTTCCCAGAGGGGTACGCAGAGACCACTGCTTTCCACTTGCTACGATCTTGACAAATTTCTTTCGCTTCTTCCACATTCATACATCGAAATATATCCTTCAAAATTATCTTGAAAAAAAAAATCGGTGTTCAAAAACCTACCTCACACTATATTTTCGATAGCTTTTAAAAAAAACCGCGAATGATGATTTAACAACAGAGAAAGTGAAATAGTTGATGGTTGCTTACCTCGCAAAACTGCACTGATTCGCAGCGTACGCGCAGCGCAGTACCCTCGCAGGTCGCCGGGGGCGCATATAGATCAGTGAAATGCATAAGGCGGTGTTGGATTAAAACGGTGCGTTTTTAAAAACGCACATGGAATTTTTTAACCTCTGACAGAACACTTGGGGTGTAAGTTTCTAAACCAATGTAAGTATATTACACACACACACATTAGTGGCTTTTACACGTCAAAAATCTACCAGCGTTTCGCAAGATCGCAAGAGACCACTGCTGAGAAGAAACGCCGCAAGAAACTCAACAGTTAGTCGTTTTTTTAAATATACAAGTATAAAACTTAACCTAGCATTATACAAAACAATGAGTATCTATAACATACAATAAGAAATAAATATATTCACGCGTAGTTGAGCAGGAAAATGTGTCAAAACTCTGAATTTTTTGAATCTGGTCTTATGCTCTTACATAAATACATAGGTACATACATTAAACCACGTCTGTTTCTAGGCAGAGACCACTTCTTTCCACTTGCTACGATCCTGACAAATCACATTCGCTTCTTCCCCATTCATACATCGAGTCATGCACGCACGTCGGTTTCGGGTACTTATACTTCAGTTTTTTTAGAATTAGAAACTACAATAACATTATATTGCGTCTGTTCAACTATTTATTACCTAGCAATTACAGCACAACAGTCGCAAAACAAAATTGTTTTCATGTCACTTTATTTGCGTGTCATCAATTGTTACTCCAGTAGGTACAAATTGTAAAGAGATTACAGTTCACGAGCCGCAATATAATGTTGTCATGGTTTCTAATTCTAAAAAAACTGAAGTATAAGATTCGGCCCTTTTCCAGTATTTCTCCGATTAGATTCGTCTTATGCTCTTTTAACATTTAGATGTTAAACTTGTCCTATTACTCATGTTTCATAGTTATAAATATCCAATCAAACCCCAAATCCTGGTAACCGTTTGATACAGTTGTTTTAACTCACGAAAGCGGTTTTGCCATAGTCACTTGTAGTTGTAACACGTATAGACACGCACACACTCTCAGAGACAACGTGTATACGTGCATCTACACACACAAGTATGGCAAACCCGTTTTCGTGAGATACAAAAACTGAAGGTATACTTACTGTCGTAGCTACATGGTACACCGAACCTTAGTCGACACTGCCAGCTGGGCTGGCAGATACCACCAGCGTATTTTAATACGCGAAAATTTGCTAAACCTACTCTAAAGATTTTGGTAATAATCCAAAAGTTTGGTATTTACTAGTGACCGACCGAAACATGTTATTTTGCCGAAACCGAAACCGAAGGTTCGGTTTCATTGTAGTTTCGGCCGAAACCGAAACCGAAACCGAACCTTTTATAAAAAAAAAGAAGTCCTTAAAAAGTCGAAAAAATGTTAGTAAGCCCGTTTTTTTCTAAAATTAATATCTCGCCGACCTATAATTACAGGTTTCTACTTTCAAAGACTTATCACAATGAAATTTCAGCACAGTTACAGAGGTTCTGTTTGAAAATTTAACTACCCTATAAAGTCCAGCCGTGCCGAGCGCGCCCGACCTTAGCCGAGCGCGACCCGAAGGTACGATGTTGTAAGTTTCGGCGTTTTGGCCGAAACCGAAACTCGGGCCGAAACTTGATTTTTTGGCCGAAACTGGCCGAAACCGAAACCGAAACCGAAATTTCGGTCGGACACTAGTATTTACCCAATGTTTGGGTAAATATAACCCTATGTATTTACACACAATAGGGTAGGCACTATTGCCCGCAAGTCTGCGTAGAAGGCGTATAATGCTATTTCCTCAGGAACTGTACAATTTTCAGGTATAAAAATTTACTATGTCTTTTCTCGGGACTCAAGTTACAGTTAACAGACAGTTACTATAACATTTATAATATTAGTTTAGAAAGTAAAATAACTTACCATAAAGTGATTCCTAAATCCAAATCCTTTTGAAAAGTCACCACTGATGTTACTGCTATACTGTCAAGCTACATGCAACACCGAACCTAAGACGACACTGCCAGTCCGGCTAAATGATAGCCCCTGGTGTTATATCACTTTAATACGTTACTTTGATCATTCCTTATTACGTGTAGATAATAGCAATATAATAGCGATATTACTTTTGAGATATGGTTTATACGGTTTACCCTAATTGAAATAAAAAAAGACAATCATCTATAGGCATGATGGTTGGGTTTATGGCGTGACAAAATGTGGATAAAGCTTCCATCACTCTCGTACTTATATACGTGTCAAAAAGTGACGGATGTTTTATCGATTAACGCGATAAACGCAGCCTTATTAGGCCCCGGAGTTATAACTTATTGATGGACACAGGTCTAACCTAACGTACGTAAAAATACTTAATCACTAAGTATCATCACTACATAGTATAAAGCAAAGTCGCTTCCCGCTGTCTGTCCCTATGTATGCTTAGATCTTTAAAACTACGCAACGGATTTTGATGCGATTTCTTTTAGAAGATAGCGTGATTCAAGAGGAAGGTTTTTGTGTATAATAAATTCTGTTTAATGCACAGGTGTTACAGAAAACTCACATAAACCGAAGCGAAGCGAGGGCGGGTCGCTAGTACAACATAAAGTATGGTTTCAGCAGAAATAAGGTTTCTACAGAATGAAAATTCGGTGAAGCACTTGAAACATTCTATCGGTGTCGGCGTCGGTGATTAAAACGGATCCCAGTTTATATCTAATTACCCAAAAAATAGGTAATTAACCAACAATTTCAAATTGATACCAGGAACTTTTAAAAAAGGTGCTCTGCATGAAATCATACTTTTACGTTATAATCGAGCTATCGTACCTAACGTTGACAATACGATAACATAAAAGCCGGTTTTACCGAACAGAATGTAGGCAAGGTCACTGCTAAATAATAATTATTTTTAATCAATAAATAAATATAAATAACTATCAGGGTGACAAATGACACATGTCACACCAATTGACCTAGTCCCAAACTAAGCTCTAGGCTTGTACTATGGGTACTAGACAACGATATAAATACTTATACAGAGAAATATATACTTAAATAAATAGATAACAACCATGACTCAGGAACAAATATTCGCGCTCATCACACAAATATCTGCCCTTACCGGGATTTGAACCCAGAGACAACCCTATCGTTTCTGTTCGTTTAGTTTTTAAACCAATCGCGTCACTGGCACATCACGTGACTTTTCGTATCACGTCATCTACCAGTGACGCGGTTGGTTTAAAAACGAAGAGAAACGCTAGCTAGCGTAGTGCATCTTGTCTGGGCCCTCAGGACCGCTAGCTTTGTAGGCAGGGTCACTACCAACTAGGCCAGCGTAACGTCAAACGAATTACTAAGTACATACATTAAATCACGCCTGTTTCCCAGAGGGGTAGGCAGAGACCACTTCTTTCCACTTGCTACGATCTTGACAAATTTCATTCGCTTCTTCCACATTCATACATCGAGTCATGCACGCACGTCGGTTTCGGGTACCTACTTAAGATTCGGCCCTTTTCCAGTATTTCTCCGATTTGACTCGAAAAAGTACGCCTACGGCCCCTTCCGACCCGTCCACTCACTTTCGATCTGTATATCTCTTTCGTCTGTCGTTTTGTTTTCGTTTACTTATATAGAAATATCAACACGTAATACAACTATCCGTAACCGTCACGCTTTATGCTTGCTTAGTTAACGACCACAAATACACGTTCACTTTAGTACCTTGTCGTTTTGACTCGTAACACACTATCGTATGGTTGTGTAGAACTGACGTCAAAGCGACAACGTCCAAAGGTGATCAATTACAGGTTAGTAATTACGTTTTTTAATAACCTATGCAACCATCTGTTGACGTTACTGCTTGATTGTACGCGTATGGGACTATTTTTATGTGAGTATATACTTATGTCGTTCTACGGGCGGCACAGATGCAGTATATAATCAAATGACAACTTATTTTGTCGGATGACTTTATATTTATCTTACACTAGCTGTCCGTGCCCGGTTCCGCCCGGGTGTATTTTGCAAACTTTGTCCTGATAATTACGATTTACGAACACAACAAAAAAAAAACGCTCGAGCCATTTTCGAGTTATGGCGTGAGCATGGGAAGCAGGAATTTTCCTTTTTTGTATGTATGGTTTTTCTGTTAGCTTATTCTTGGGTACTGAAGCTTCCTGGGTAGTGATTCTCTGAACAACGACGGTCGGACGGACCGACGAGTGAATGTCCAAGCGGCGAGTTTAAGTAGTCCCGTCAGCGCGGACAAAACATATTTTAGCGCGTGCATATTCAATTTAGCAGCATGGTTTCTGCCGATGGATCGAACGTATAAGGCTGCTTAATTGAAAATGCACGCGCTAAAATGTGTTTTGTTCGCTCTGACGGGACTACCTAAATTCGCCGCTGCGATTTCGCTCGTTCCTCCGCCCGTCCGTTGTTTTTGAGAGAACAACACCCCTAAGCTGTGTTCCTGTGTAAGCAAGGGTCTATATCGAGTGGCATAATCATTTGTTTGTCGTAATGTATTGTTTGGTCGAAAATCATTTGTTCGAAAACGACTAATCTACACAATAGTTTCTGTAAAATAATCATTTTTGGGAAAAGTTTTTGCTACCGACTATACTTTTTTCCGCTCAAACATTTGCTTATCAAGACGAAAAAAACGAGCTGCAACTCGGCGGAAGACTGCACCGAGCAAACGCCGAGCGTCCAGTGGCGCCCTCATTACTATTAGGTATTGTGTTTTATAATCAAATAAAGAATCTCCTTAGAAGCAGACTATGCATTTTTGTAGCGCAAGTAAAAACACAATTTATTTATTTATTTATTTATTTATTTAAGAACACATACAGTCGTACATTAAAATATGTATACAGGTAATTAAGGAACAATATAAAAACCTAGAGGTTCATAAAAAGTACAGTAATAGGTACTAATGGTTATTTAAAACTAATGTTACTGAAGGAAATTAAAAATGAACAATACTAGTATTTGGTACAATAATTGCACAAAATCTGCCATAGTATGTCGTTGCACAAATTATACAGGAAGAAGATAAAAGAGGGTTCAGAGAAATTATTCTTTAAGTTGTCGCTTGACAATTTTCTTTAGGGTACTAAGTGAACTAACAAATGGGTCAATTTATGGGATACGTAACAAACTTTAATAACAATTACCCTTTGAGTAGTCAGCTTAACGGGAAAAGGTGGCCACTTTCCGTTAAGTTGATAACCCGAAGGTGAATTTTGTTATTAAACTATGTGATATACTCTATAAGTTATGTTTTCATTTGTAGTACAAAAACATACCGTCCAATTTCAAGAAAATACTTTAGTTTATTAGGAAACACAATAATAGTAATGAGGGCGCCACTGTACATCCGGCGTACACTCGGCGCAGTCTTAGGTACAGCCATGATCCCGTCGCCACCGACTCCATCATCAGATCGATGGTAACATAACATTGCATTGTCTTTCCAAATGTGGATAAAGCATCCGTCACTCTCGTGCTTATTTACCTACGTGTCAGAAGGTGACGGATGCCTTATCCAAACTTTGTCACGCGTCAAATGCAGCCGTGTTAGGTCCCCAGAGGGCACAGACAAGATGCATTACGCTAACTATCGTTTCTATTCGTTTGTTTTTAAACCAATCGCATCACTGGTAGATCACGTGACGTTTCGTATCACGTCCTCTACCAGTGACGCGATTGGTTTAAAACTAAACGAAGAGAAACGCTAGCTAGCGTAGTGCATCTTGTCTATGCCCTCAGGACATACAAGTGAAGTTGATAGTGTGTAAAACACGCAGCGTTTATAACGTTTCACCGTGCCCGCCCTTACACTGATTATCATGCAAAAGAAAATTATTTAAATTATTAATGACTTGAATACATTACCACTTGATTCTGTTGCACCAAATCGTTTATCGTTGAGAACGTAATGTTTCGTGAACAATTGTCGTCGGTAAAAATAACCCACGTTCATTATTTATCAATATTTTTAAGGTTTTGTCATCAGTGTTATCACATGGCATGACAACCCTTATGTTTTTATTTGGGTTCCATAAAAATGAAGCATGCCCTTTTCAATCTTAAGTCACTATATCATCTTTTATTCCACATTTCTCTCTAACTTTTTTATTCCATACTCTTTCAATTAGTTTCAATGGTTCGGTCATTTGGAAAGGATGGATGAAAGAAGATAGACGAAAGAGATATACAGATCGAAAGTGAGTGGACGGGTCGGAAGGGGCCTCCCTAGGCGTATTTTTTCGAGTCAAATCGGAGAAATATTGGATAAGGGCCGAATCTTAAGTGCCCGAAACCGACGTGCGTGCATGACTCGATGTATGAATGTGGAAGAAGCGAAATAAATTTGTCAAGATCGTAGCAAATGGAACGAAGTGGTCTCTGCCTACCCCTCGGGGAAACAGGCGTGATTTAATGCATGTATGTATGTAGAAACGCTAGTTAGCGTAATGCGTCTTGACAAGTGCCTCAGAGGGCCCAGACAAGATGCACTACGCTAACTAGCGTTTCTCTTTGTTTAGTTTTTAAACCAATCGCGTCACTGGTACATCACGTGACTTTACGAATTCATCACGTGATTGGTTTAAAAACTAAACGAAGAGAAACGCTAGATAGGGTAAAGCATCTTGTCTGGTCCCTCTGAGCCGATACTAACCCACCGCTACGCTGGGTGGACGACATTCGATGGCACGAAGGTCGGGACTGGATGATGGCACAAGATCGCCAAGAGTGGAAGACGGAAGAGGTCTACATCCAAGATTGGATCACCAAAAGACCACAGTGATGAAGATGATGATGAGAATGGATTTATATGAAGTGCAAAAAGTTTCTGTCAAAATAAACTGTTTTGGGACAAGCTTTTGCCGTCGACTTTACTTTTTTCCCAGTCGTTATCTGGTTATAGAGACCAAATTAATGAGTCCTAACACGGTGGGTCTACGTTAAGACTGCGCCGAGCGTACGCCGGATGTACCTACATGTTTATTAGAAAACACAATAATAGTAATGAGGGCGCCACTGGACGCTCGACGTTTGCTCGGCGCAGTCTTAAGTATACCGGAGATCCTGTCACCACCATCCGACTACATCATCAGAACAGCTCCATGTCATAATAATATTACATTGTCATCTACTTTACATATGTGCAAATTATCAGCTTCATCGGAAACCGGGAAGTGGGTCAAAAACTTGCAAGAATTGACCCCTACATACATACATACATACATTGCAAGTTAAATAAAAAAAAAGTTAAATTATACATAATTTCATTTTTATAACGTTGACAAGATATAATGAACGTTAGCTATAACAACAAAATTAATAATTTTATAATGAACTAGCTGCCCGCCAGCGGCTTCGCCCCGCTGCAAATTTCTGACCTTCCCGTTGGATTTTTCATTTTTTTTCTTACATATAAACCTTATCCTGACCATAACGAACGCAATAAAAAAGAAATCAGCCAAATCGGTTCAGCCGTTCTCGAGTTTTGCGCCTAGCAACACATTTAGTGATTCATTTTTATTTATATAGATAACGGTCAATTGACATAATATTTATTTTTTACGTAACACCTGGCCATAATGTGAGTTTTATCGCACGCTGCGCGCACGGTAAAACTCGCATTGTAGCCAGGTGAAGACGTAAAATTGTGTACTCATCACGGGCAGTAAAAAAGAAAGCCCTCTATCGCATATTTACAACCCTCGCCTACGGCTCGGGTCTCAAATACCTGCGATTTCGGGCTTTCTTTCTTTTACAGCCCTTGTTAAGTAATGTACTATTAAACACTTAATGTTTTTCATGTGGCCCGTGTGGTAGCCGGATTAGAATAGTGCCACTCCGTATCTTTCCGTGGATGTCGTAAAAGCCGACTAAGGTAATAAAAGCGTGTAGTACTGTTAGGCGATGGGCTTGCAACCTGTCACTAATACACTGGTAAACATCTTCGCTTAAGTGTGCAAAATGTGGTTACAGAATTATCAAAAGTTTTTATAGTTGTTGGAAGTTCTGTAGCTCTGCCTACCCCACTCTGGGAATAAAGGCGTGAGTTTATGTATGTATGTATGTATGTACTTAATGTTTTTCATATATCACTCATACTGACTAATTTCAATTCGTATAACATACATAACATGTAACGATGATAATTATAAAACCTTTTAATATAAGTATGATATACTCAATAGGTACCTACTGAAAGGATCGGTTACCAGAAAGGTTGGTAAGGTAGAATAGTGATTCTAGCAGAAACGAACTGCTACCAGTAGGTAAAGTAGGTTAGGTTAGGTTAGAACTGCAACCATATATTTTTATTTTAGATTAATTGAATAATATATGTTTTAAATCGTAGGTGTTATGAAAATTATACGTTTTAATGGTTATATCATTTGGTATTATATGTTGATAACGTTATACATTACGAAAATTTATATTTTGAGATTATATCTTTCGTTCATTATATCCAGTGAACGTTATAATAAAAACCGGGCAAGAGCATGTCGGACCATATAGGGTTCCGAAGCCGTAACGACAAACACAAAAAACTAAGTACTTATCTCAAAAATCAACAATGAACCAATTTTCTATTTAAAGTTATTTGGCGCTGTCTTAGATGATTTTTAGTAGGTATAAACCCGTTAGTCGCCTGTATCTCAGGAACTAATTAGGTAAGTCTACTTAGTAATGATTCTTTTTCTTATAAATTCGTATATAATATCTCAAACAAGAGCCAAGCTTTTAAGTGTGAGATCAGTATACCTATGTAGGTAGTTAGGTATCTAAACTGCTTCAAACCGACTTTAAATTACAATAAAAGTTAAATCTTTTATATAGTAATTAATAGAAATTGAAAAAAAAACAAGGTCCAGTAAATAGAATTTTAAGTTTTCCAAACGATAGGTACTCAACTCAAATCAATAATCTAATCGAAAATTTGTAAACTTTCAGATCGCAAATCGCAAACTTGTAGGTAGCATTCCGGGGCACGTCCAAACAGCATCTAGGCATTCTAGGCGCTCGCGCTTATGAGCGCGGCTGTCGCTCGATTTGTTGCTTGGACAGTTTGACTCCCCCCGCGCGTCCTGCACGCCCCGTTAACAATTTTTTCTATCAAAGTTATCATAGGCGATTTTGATAGGTATAAACACTTTAGTCGCCTGTATCTCAGGAACTAATCATGTCTACTTAGCCGTGATAGTTTTCCTTTAAAATTCGTTATATGCGCTTTCGTTGAAGATTTTTTTCAGATTTTTAGTATTTGTAGTTTTGGCTGTAGGTGGGGGGGGGGGGGGGACACTTGACTCTAACAAAAAATAGCGCTTTAAAGCTTAATATTTTATAAGCGGATCCCTTAATCGAAAAATTGTTTTCATAAACCCGCAATACTTTTGAAAGACCTATCCAACGACACCCTACACTATGGGGTAGGCAAGAAAAAAAAAAGGCATCCCCACGATACGTGTAGGGGAGGTGCATTAAAAAAAAATATTTTTCAATATTTTATTTTACCACTTTGTTGGCGTGACTAATATGTATATTCATGCCAAATTACAGCTTTCTAGTACTACGAGTCTCTGAGCTAGACTGGGGACGGACGGACGGACGGACGGACGGACGGACGGACGGACGGACGGACATGGCGAAACTATAAGGGTTCCTAGTTTGACTACGGAACCCTAAAAAGGTTATACAAAGTGATCGTATATATTATGACTGTTATACTTATGTTAAGTTATTATATCTCGTATTACTTACCCAAAAAAAACTTCTAATTAAAGCTTATTCAAGTCTCTTTCCAGGGATTATATTATTTTATGAGTTTTTTTTTTTTTGCTTGGAATTAGACAATAAAACAAAGGTTAATATCTGTTTTATTTATTATTTTTTTATTAAACAATAAGTCCTTAAGCCATACAATACGATAAATAGCATCTTAACCTTAGTCAATGTACAGCGGCGCTACCGCGCAAAAGGTCATAAGTGTATCCAATGCTAACGTACTTACGCCCTTTTACACCGCAGTCTAAGTCAAATCAAAGAAGCCAAAAATAGATTGTTGAGACCAATCTTACATATATTACAGTCACAAACACATGAAAATAACTTTTTTTTAAGCCATTTTGCCCGTTTTTTCCTCCCATATTAAAAACCTGGCAATTATGGCTTTATGGCATACACAGCATACATTGCCAATTTAATAAGTTTGCACATCACGGAGATTCATATAAACTACGCGATGTACATTAAAACGTGTAGGATGGCAAAATAGGAAGCTGATGTCGCACAAAAAAAAAAAAACAGCATAATTTAGTGGTAGTGGGAACATTTACAAAGCTATATTAGTTTTTTGCATAATTTCAAGCGTTAGAACAGAAATGTTCTTTGTAATGACAACACAACTTGAAGTAAATTTAAAACTTATCGTATAACTGCATATACACTCACGAGCCTAAAAACCGGGTCACTTTGTACTGAAATTCTTTACAAAAATTACCCGTTATGTTTGCTCGCAAGTGTAAGTAGGTACTCTGCTCAATTCATTTTGGCAAATCGCTGCCTTTATACAATACTGCTACAACTCAAAAAATGATGACGTTGTAAAGAAAACTTTAAATATAAAGTGTTCTGAATTTAAATGCAACAATAACTCATTTTGAGATGCCGCACTCTTTCATAAAGGCAACGAAATCTTGATTTCGAAATCACTTGAGTTATGAAATGTTTGTGTCTCTTTTTCGATCTATTAGTTATTATAATTTAAAATGCTCCATGATAGTACAACATGCAAAGAAACGAATACCAAAATAAGTTTTTTTTTTTAAATTTTCAGAACCGGAACGGTCAGAAAATTTCATGTCATTTTTCTAAAGAAGTATACTTAGCTCACACTTCTTAATATTCCTTTGGACTGTACCAAAATATGTATAGAATATTTATATGCGAACTTAATAGTTCGGATTTGACAAGGCATCTTAGTACGAGTGGCTCTTAACACTGTTTGGACAAATACAGGCAAATACATACATACATACATTAAATCACGCCTGTTTCCCAGAGGGGTAGGCAGAGACCACTTCTTTCCACTTGCTACGATCTTGACAAATTTCTTTCGCTTCTTCCACATTCATACATCGAGTCATGCACACACGTCGGTTTCGGGTACTTAAGATTCGGCCCTTTTCCAGTATTTCACCGATTTGACTAGAAAAAGTATTCAGGCAAATAAGAGGACGCAATTATGCGTTAGAGTGAAAAACAAGAACACCGTTCATTATCTAAAGTTTGACTGACGATCATAATGAGTCTAAAAATATTTTTCATCATTTCTTTTAACGACTGACGAGAAGCATACGATCAAATAACATAACACTCATTTTTTGGTTTTCATAAAACGTCAACGTAACGTCAAATGCAAACCTAACAAAATTCTTTCAGGAATATTGGACACTTCTAAGCTGTATTATACATACCTTAATTACTTAAAAATTGTTAGCTTCATAAAACTCTGCGTAATTGAAACACGTTCCTCCATTAATTTTAACCATTAAGTAAGAAAATGTAACTGTAATATTTGTATCTAAAACCTTTATAACATAGTGTACTAATGAAATTTAAAAAGAATTTGGAAGTTTAAATTGAAATGAATAAATTTCCTATGAAATAAAACAGATTAAAAAAACGGCAATTTCAAAGGTAAGGACCCAATATTATCATAAACCTCTTGACCGCCATGCTACAAATGAAGTGTCGTGCTCTGTACGCCACATAACGCCCGTCTAGTAGATAAAAAGTAACTTTATATTCCACCGTAGAAAGTTTTAATTCGAGTTGAATGTTGGTCACGACCAGATGACTGTGGCGGTCAAGAGGTTAAAAAAACTGTTATATTAAAATATCCAATTGTATGATGAAATATACTTTTCGTATTGTAATTAAATATTTTAAACAATACTCGGTGCATTAACATTCATAAAAGAATGTCGATACAATGTGCCACTTTTAGTAATCATTAATAAATTATGCTGCTACCGTGATCCATATTTTGAAGCTGTCTTTAATTCAGATAGATTTTAATTTCACGTACGTTTTATTTAACATGTAGGTAATAGCTACTACATTAGAGCATCAGGTGGGGAAACTTTCGTCATTTAGACATCATCGGCGTCAAAAGTGCGACACATGGTTATAGGTAAAACAATGTACCAAATATAATTTGGGTAAATACTGAATTTACCAGATACACATTTTTGTATTCACACACTGAGTAAGTAATGTGTATTTACACAGTAAATACTCAAGGTAAATACTGCCTTATGAGTATTTACCCAGTTGAAAACGACCATGCTAAGATGAAATGTCAAATCCAAACCTCAACATTCAAAATTACGTTCCAAAACAATTGGAACACAAAAGAAAATGTACTAACGCTACATTTTTGTAAATATTAATCGAGTACAAAATTACAATATTCCAATGTTACTGAACACAAACACATTTATACACATGGGGTCTGACTTAAAGGCTCTTTTATCATATTAAAACTAAATAATATACAATTTATTTGATGGTCGTGTACACTCACTCATACATACAATCGCTCTGATTTAGCATAAGATATCTCTGCCGAGTGTACCTGATTTTTCTTATGAATTTCGGGCTCAGTGTTGTGGTAATGCCAACATAATAATTCAAACAAAGTTGACGTCATGTTTTACTGCTTATACGTATGTAAGTGCAAGGTTGATTCTATTTAAATATTTTATAATTAATTAGTACACACGCGAGGTAAGTATACAACTTGATATGCAAATAAAGAATGACAAGAACGCATCATGCCATGACGCAGTTTGCCTACGATCCCGGAGTTGACATCGACTACTTGTTTCAGAGTACCGTAAAATGTGCCTACTTTGCTCCTACCTGGGTAATTATGCTCCATGGTTATATTGAGGTAATCTGTATTGTAAATCATTCTATCGCTTTCATTTACTTCGTAGCTGGATGTATACATCGATTTTTTAAGCAAATTTGTCATCAACCTTGACTTATAAGGTAACAAACGAAATAGTCACTATGGAGCATAGTTACCCATGGGGGAGCAAAGTAGGAACATTTTACGGTACATACATACATACATACATAAACTCACGCCTTTATTCCCAGAGTGGGGTAGGCAGAGCTACAGAATTTCCAACAACTATAAAAACTTTTTGTTTCAGAGTCTTTGGCGTTTTCTACGTATGTAAGTATTTCTCGGGTCCATATTGACTCACATAAAATACTTATTCCTATTTTTTACCTTACCGATCTGTATTCATAATAATCACTCTTCATAAATTTTTTCCTCATACTTTTTAAGTCATAATTATCGCAACTCATAATGCATTTTTTTTTAGGAATCGTTACTTTTTGAGATTTTTTATAAATCTAACCTAACCTAACCTTATTACACGTAAGATATTTAAGAAATGAAAAGTGTACGGCTTCATTAATATTGGCGTTATGAATTCAGATGGTTATGAGTTCCGATCGTTAGTACTAAAAAAATATATGAAGAGTATGAAGAGTGATCATTATGATGTAAAATGGTATGACAAACATTTTCGGACTTCCGATAATAGGACTTAAAAAGGTATGTGAGTAGATACGCACCCGTATTTCTCGTATGTTGATTGTTACCCTCGTACCCATAGTACTGTAAGGATGTAATGAATATTCTACAACAATATCATCGTAAATACCGCGTAACTAACAAATTTAATATGGAGCAAAATGTACCTTACATAGTAAGTCAGTGAGTGCATTTTGCTCTTTATTGAATTTGTTAATTACAGTTTACACTATCAGCGACGATATGAAAAATATTCGAGTCGCATGAAACGGACCATCGATGTAGAATAGAATAGAATAGAATAGAATAGAATAGAATATAAAGCCTGTACCGAAAAGTTTTTTTACATACTATATTTATGATATTAATGAAACTATAATGAAAAGCAAAGATATTTTATTTTAGTTATATTATGAAAAGTGTCTATTTACAAAAAATATACAAATTTTATATTTTAAGAGTTTTGCGGCTGAACAAACGGATTTTTCTCCTCAAGCCTGCCATTAAGTTTTGCACAGTGGTTTCGGTGACTTTGTTGGCATGATTTTTCCATTTTTTTTTTAAATCTGCCTTTGATGTTGCTGGTGAACCGTTCTTACGCAATTCTGCTTTGACTAATGCCCAATACCGCTCGATGGGTCGTAGCTGGGGGCAGTTCGGGGGGTTCATATCTTTGGACACACATTGCACGTTATTTGAAGCCAGACACTCTTGTGTGGCACGGGCATAATGTGCAGTAGCCAGATCGGGCCAAAACAGCACATTCCCTTCATGCTGCCTTATAAATGGTAAAATAAAACCTTTTATACATTTCTGGACATAAATATCTGCATTTATGGTACCTTTCACGATAAATGACCCAGTGCGTTTTCCGCAGGAACATATTGCTTGCCATATCAAATATTTTTCTCCAAACTTCTCCATAAAAATATATTTATTTTGATCGTTTATATTAGGCCTTGATTTGGTTGTAAAGAATTGATCACCTGGCAAAGTCGAAAAATCTTTTTTTACATACGTCTCATCGTCCATGAGAACGCATGCTCCGTTCATACTGCAAAGCAGCTTGTACAATTTTCTTGACCTTGTAACGGAACTATTGAATTGTTTTATCGACTGTTTTGGGGCTTTTACTTTTTTATAGGACTTTAAATTTTGACGTACTTTCGCTCTCTGGACCATAGATGTACTAGTTTTCAATTTTTTGCCACGTCCCGCACCGATAAACTACAATTTTTCTTATAAGCAGTCACTATTTTCTTTTCTAAAGCTTTACTTGATGGACCTGTCGGGCGTCCACTTCGAGCTTTGTCTTGAATTCTGTATTCATTCAAGTATCGCTTAACTATATTTCGCACCGTTGCACGACTTACTTTCACCATTTTCCCGACCGCCGCCAAAGTTGAATCAGGATTTTCCAGATACGTTCGCAAAACATTTTCTCTCAGAGTTATTTTATCGTCTTGCATTTTTGATTAAAACAATACCCAGCCTAAATTAACAATGTGAATTGATACATCAAAATGACACTTACTGAAAATTATAATCAGAAAAAAAAAACATTTACCAGACAGTATTTTACTAATATCAAACTTTGTAAAAAAACTTTTCGGTACGGGCCTTAAATTTATTTGACACCAAAAAAAAAACACACTTTGAAACATAATGCACGAGTTGTGGTGCCAAAAAGGTTCCAACTCAGCGTAATGCTGTGGTCAGGGGACCACAGCGCTGGTTTTTGATGTGGAGGCCTTTTCTGTATAGCAAAGAGAAAGCAGACGAACACACAGCCTCATCTGATGGTAAGTGGAATCTGAGACCTATAGACATTTACATTCTCAAAACTACAATCTTAAGACTCCAAATTCGTTGCTAAGATAGAGTCCTTCTATGCTAATAATTTCAGCGGTTTTCTTATCTGCAAACCGGAACACAACAATGTAAACACTGCTGCTTGGTCCAGCAGACGTCTTTCGAGCGATATAAAAATGATATAAAGTTCTATGGTATTTTAAATTATGAATAAACCTTTGAATATCCGAGAATAATGGCAGTAGATTTATTCCTGGTACAGTTCGGTAGAGATATATTATACATGATTATGATATGTGATTTCAGGTCATGCAATGATATAAGATAGGGGCAATCTGGGGATATATAAGTTTATTTACAACGGCAACTTATTTAAAACACTTCAATACACAGAAGTTATTTTTAAAATTAATAATGTGACTAAAAATGAGCGGTAGATAAATACAGTTACCGTTACGTATTTACCTAAATTAGAAAAAAAGTATCCACTCAGCATTTTAAAAGAATCGTATGATTTAGAAATGAAACAAAGAAAAATAATTTCAAACGCAACAAAACCGAGTAAAATTTACCTAACTTTGGGTATTTACCTAAAATTAAGTAAATACTCGCCAAGTGCCAAGGTAACTTACAAAAAAACTTATACATAGCGAGATCATTATTTTAAGACTAGCACCTGAACACAAATTACAAACTATGATAATAAATTACTAACTAGATGTAGCACATGATTCAACAAAATTATTTGACAAAAATCATTCTAACGATTTGGAAATCAATAATCAATAAACTTAAAGTTTTACTAGGATAACAATTTGGAATGTTTTAATATATTTAGGTCAAGTACTCGTATATCGCTGTCACACTTATACTCTCACTTGACAGTATATTTTGTCTCGTGTCTAATGGAAAAATGGAGATTTATACCAATCGATACTATGAAACTCGGGGTTAGGTTCGTAAGGACTAGATTACAAAACGACTATGTAAGCAAAACGATTTAGTTTCATAAGATCTTGGTTGCAAAACGTCTAATTGTGTAAATCGTCTTATAGTAGAATGCCTGGGTTGAAGATTGGACTTATCATAGTTCTACAACGCTTTGTTTTTATAAAAAAATTACCTCAGTAGAATGCACTGATAGTAAAACGACTAGGTAGGCAAAGACTTTTTGCTTACTAGGGCATAGTACAAAAAAGGCGTTTTGTTTAGTTGGTCGCTATGCAACGACGATTTGCTTACATAGTCATTTTGCAATCTAGTCCTTACGAACCTAACCCGAAACTCGTAGTACTTTACCTTTACCTAAAAAAGGGTTTGAGAAATGCAACGCGACAAAGACTAGAAATGGGAGCCAGTATTTATGTCAAAATTATTTTCATATGGTAACCCATTATTGATTTAAATATATAGCTGAAATATATTTAATTCCATCCTTCATTGTCGCATTGATAACGGGCGAAAATGGTATTAACTGGATTCTGTTTTTTATTATAAATAATTTACAAAGATAGTTATTTTAAAGACTGTTTAAAATTAATTGCAAATTATAAAGTCACGCCCCTGCATTGTATAATATAATATACAAACATACAAGCATTTATATATAATTATTAACGTGGACACCGGTTTTTATACACTTTACTATGTGCACACTATTTATAGTATAAATATGTAATACATTGGCAGAGATTGGAAAAAAACTTGAAAATACTATCATTTCAAATTGTAACAAAAGCTATGATGAATTAACATTATACACAAAACAAATTTATAAATTTAGGTACAATCGATTTAACATTATATTTGTGTATTTTTTTCCTTTGAATACATCCTCATACAACTGTATTTACCAAATCTCAATTACGCTCATACAACTGTATTTACCCAATCTCAATTACGCTCATACAACTGTATTTACCCAATCTCAATTACGTTTTACACTGACTCAACTCGAGACAGTATTAAAAACTTTTACATTTCTTTCTAACGCAGTACCGGGTAGATATTTAAAAAGAAAAAATACAATTTACCAATCTCTGCCTAATATAATTTGCCTAAAATTATGGCAGTAGGGATAACCGACGTAGAGCCACATCAGAAGCTGAAATTGTACAGTCAGATTACGACTATATTGGACTAAAACTAAAGGAGATGGTCGAGGGCTGTTGGAAATCGAACTCGTACCTTGCTAAGGGAATCTCGGACCCTTAAGCCTACTGCCACTTGGCCGAGTTTTCCTGTAGAAGTCATACATACAGGGGTGAAACAACTTTTAAGGTACCCTATTTTTTGACAAGTTTCACAAATTACACGGGTTTAGAAAAACTATATATTTGCTTACGACATGGCTTACATGTTGATTTAATTAGACAAGTAGGCTAACATTTGAACTTATTTAATTTAATATAATACAGTTTTGAACAATAATATAGTTGGTAACGCAGGGGACGATGTTGTCCCTAGGTTTTGTATGAAAAAAATTGCATTTTCCCCTGAGTTATCAGGTTTTTTCGATGATTAAAAAATATTTGGGGTGATTAACGTGTGGGGTCCATAAACTTGTCGGTCTGATTTTAATATTCATAAGTACATCATTATTAACTCACCAGGAAATTTTTATTACCGCAAAAGAAAAGGAATACTTTAAAAGTTGATTCACCCACAGACTGACGTATTAAAGAACAGTCAGCAGGGGACTGGAGTCTTTTTTTTTCTACACTGTAGATACAAATTACACCGCGACTATTTGAAATGCTTATTAGTGTATATGTGTAAGTATACGAGTATCAAACTTTAGATTTAGACGCTGACTGTACAAATTCATATGTCAGTGACGTCTGTCACTTTTACAGCACGAAGCATACAAGGTTTAAAAATATGTGAACAATTACGTACCTTTTCACATTCATTTATTTCAAGCATCCCCTCGCACTACTCGAAGGGGACAGCCTAAACAAAACGGGTTATCTAGGGATTTTTTTTATAGAATCTTTGCAAAAATACAGCATTAAGTTTACATTATTTTTCAGGCCTTAACTTATGTTTTTTTTTATTACAATTCAGTACATGGATATAGCATTTTAAAATACATGGGCGGTATCAATAATAATACGCGTTGAAGTTAGAATTTGGTTTGATTTCACACTGTTTTGTTTTTAATACAGTTTTTCAAGTTATATTAAAAACTGATACAGATAAAAACGTAAAATACAAGCCTTATTTTTATTATAGGATCGATCGTAATGGGGCGTTACAAAAAGAAAGGAAGATTAATATATGCCGAAATTTATTTAAGTATATTAAAAAATACTTAAATATAATAGGTTTACAAACCATCTGGTAATACTAAAAGGAGGTTGGACGAAACCTCTATGATATAATGTTGCCAACCTTATTCCAAAACCAGACCAAAGTTATTTCAGTTAGTTCAATATCGATTTAAACAGAAAACCTACTAGGAAATAATTCCTTTAAAAGTAACCTATTTGTATTTTTTCTTATGATATCAATTGACTTATTGGACAAACCATTAAATTATTTATATAACCTAATGAAATCATAATTTAAAAACATTTTTTAAATATATAAAACAAAACAGAATCCAAACGTTATTCTAACTGCAACGCATATACACTTTATTTAACATACATCAATTAAGCCTACTAAATACAGCTATTATATATAATAATAAAAAAATTAGCTATCGTTCATTGGGCGTATTCATTTTATGGCTTCAAAACTTTAAAAAAACCAACTCCAAAAAATCCCAAAGCTTTTCTACGTTAACCGATTATTTCCATCACCCCGTAAATATATACACCCTTTTTGGAGCCAGTCAAAAATTGGAAGAATGTCGAATTTCCTCGAAAATTGTGTTCTTTAGGGAAGCCTCGGTGAGATTTTTAATCCTATAGTGGACAAAGGCGTAACTATATAAGGGTTTTTGCACAAATAATATAATATACCAAACATTTTGAACTTGTTGCAGAAATATATAAAGTTAATATTCAACGCTGTCCATCCGTCCGTCTATCCTAACTTTATAGTACTGTTTTTTTTTCATATAATTTTTTTAAATAAAGTGAAATAGTAAAGGTAGTCCTCTTACAAAAACTTTTTTTAAACAGTTAATCATGCAAGCGTCAATGTGGTATGATTATAGCACTAGTCTTGAAGAAAAACCACAAATACTTAAAAAGTGTCAAGTGTGAGTTGCGCTTCCGCAGATTCGATTCGAAATAGAATCCGAATCGGATTATCATAATACTTACCTACTGTGCGACAATACGAAACCCTCGATGCGCGAGACCAACTCGCGCTTGACCTTGTGATTTAAAATTTACAACGATTTTTTCGTGTTCTCTATCAAAAGGGAGTAAATGATCATATCTACATTTACACGCAAGTCATTATATTTTTAGAGAATTTGAACTTTTTTTTGAAGCGGTTTATCTTTATATCACTGGACATTCATATGTTTCAATTCGTATTAATATCAACTTTGCTGTCAAAAAACACCACACATAGTTACGCCTTTGTTTTCACTTTTCACGTTACAAGCCGATAAGTCCATCCGTTTACCACTTTGTGCAGAAGCCTAAAGCCACCAGCTATACTACTTAATACTTCAATAACTTTGGCGTAAATAAAAAAAATACTAGACGCCGTATGCTGTAAATGGGTCAATCAACTTCTCTTTGTAACTCGTTGCCATAGTTACGTCTCCTGGGTCACTCTCTAAAACCACGATTTTAAAGTATATAAATCCAGCAAACATCAGGTAATTACAAGCCCATTATTTTTATGGATTTTCTTCCAAGCATATTAGTAGTGTATATTATATTATAACCATTTTTCTAACAAACTCTATCACTGTTGTCTCCTGGCTTAAGGGACAGAATAACAACAACAAAAAGTTGATTCACCCAAATATCATAATGCTGTAAGAGACATACACATAGGTACATATCAGTGTTTGTATATTTAAAAGGTCGAGATTGATCGATAACCATCTATAACTGTAGGCATTTCACTTGATCAAAGCATCTTTATTAACAAGACGAAAAATGCAGTAACCTTCAAAATGCCAGTTAGGTAAATACCAATTTTACCCATCCAGTATTTACCTTAGGTAATGATACTCGGTTTTATCCACATTTTTTTACGTAATGATTCAATACATAGGTATTTACCTAACTAAAGATTTTAGTATTTACCTAAAGGACTTTTATTACCTATATATCTCTTTCAACATATGACATTTACCATAGCTTTAAAAAAAAATTAAAATTTTAAACAATTACCTTATCATCACGCGTATCATGTATTATATTTGTTATAAAACTCAGTTGACATTGTAATGGCGAAAGGGCATAAGCGGCAGTATCTGCTGCATTTCAATATTTCAATACTGCCGCTTACACTTTTTTGCATCTGTGTTGATATAATGACGTTTATCAGTCGTTTCAAGGAGTTTTTCAGGTTTTAGAATCATTTTCGTTTTGCTTAAACTGATTAAAAATAACCAACTATTAACGTTTTTATTGTGGTTGCTTTTTAAACTTTCAAACTCTGCCAGTACAGTCAAGGAAATTGATTCTTAGATCACTTTGGACTATGTCAAAGTGACTTTATCAATCACAACGTTAGTGACTTCTTATGATTTTATTTACAGTGTCACTTTGACATAGTCCAAAGTGACTAGGAATAAATTTTCTTGACTATTCCTAGTGGCATGGAAGCCTAGAGCAGCGGTGGCCATGTACACTCGGCCAAGAAAGTGGTCTACCAGTTTTGACAAAAGTTTCTGTGAGATCTAAGTATCACAAAGCTTGACACTTGTCACTGTCATAATATTATTGCAAGGGAAAATGGGACTTGTTGTATTATGACATGCAAATCAACTTCAACTGTAGGTTGGTAGACCACATTTTCGACCGACTGTACCATTGAAGTTTTTTAACCTAAGAACGTTATCCGATTCACGAAAAACAGAAACAAATTAGTAAAACAGTTAGGAAACCTGCACATTTTGACAACAGTAACAGATGTGAGATGTGTATTTGCACAAAATGGGTCAAAATGTACCCAAACAGGACATGGGCCATGAGTACAAAATAATGTAATAAAAAAAAACTAGATGTCGTACAAAAACAATCAAAAACTGTCTAATCGTAAAAAAATGGGAAAGAGAACATATGCCACATTATAGCATCAGTTCTCTAAGGTCCTAATTTTCGATCTCAAGACAGCACTCACAACTTCGTTAACAACTGAGGACTAAGGCCCGTATTAATAAACTAATCTCAACTCTAATGCTCGTCTTGAGATGTGTCAAAAATGACAAGTGTTCTATGGTTTGACGTTTACTTTGATGTATCTTGTGACGCGCATCTCAGCCAAGATGAGTTTATTAATACGGGCCTAAGATGGAATGCCTCAGTTCAAGATAGAGTTAGAATTCCGCAAAACGAAAATAGTTCTAAAGCTCAAAAACAATTGCATAGTTTTCTAATAGCATGTTCTAAAACCTCCATATCTTGATCTCCTAATTTAAACAGTTATTATTAAATAGGAGGCCGAGATATTTTGGCCGTGTGCCTCATACAGCGGCACAGATAATAAAACAGCTCATTCTACAAAGTTACTAATAATATTTTGGTAACAACGGCTCAGTCACATTTTTATGGCAAGTAGAATGTAAACGAGTACACAAGCCACTGTGGGTAAGTGGAATATAACACCCATAAAGGCATTGCGATCTCGAGATTGAAATCATAAGACTCCAAATGTGTTGCCAACCTCGAGGACTAAGATGGAATGCCTCTTTGCTAGTAATTACACCACGTGTCCTAGGCACACCCTTAACAGTGGAGGGGGACGTATAAGTCCCTCAGGGTCAAGGAAGGCCTGATACCCGGGAGGAGGAGAGTAAAATGGGATACAATGGAACACAACTGATATGGCTTATCGATGTACCTGCGTAGATGACGTTTTTTCGAAGCGCGGGAACCAATCAGCATGATCCACGCGTTGCGCGGTTGTATTCTGTGCTACTATTGGTTATTAGTGACGCCATGTTGACGCGCGTGTGTCATTCAGTCAGCCGTCAAACGAGCGTGAGTGAGATGAAAAAAATAGATGCAATTTAATTTGCACCTTATAACTGTTACGTACTAGTCTGATCGTGGGTTTTAATCGTGCTATCGGAATCGTTATTCGTGTCTGCGCGAACGAAGATTCACGACACGCCATATAAATTGTGTTCTACTGTACCATTTTATTGATTCCTTTCTTTTAACATCGCTTGTTTTTAGAAGTCAAATGAACTTACCAAGTCAACTTCGATGGTAATTTTGTGAGGGTATTGGTCCAAGACGTCCGTTCTTGACAAGGTTTGATGAATTTTAGCGGCGAGTTACAGTTAGATTGTTTTTCCTATTAATCATCATGAATAAGCTGTTGTTACTACAATTTCATTAGTAATGATAATGATTCACAGTTCAAGTAATAAGTTACATTTTGTTACAAGGTAATCTTATTTACTAGAGATGGGTAACTACCCGGGTAAATGCAAAAAAATCCAGTTTGTATTTACCTATGGTATTTACCCAACTTATCCAGTAACTTTCTAATACACATAGTTATTAACTTTGGATTTTTGTCCGATTTTACCAATAAATTTGTCATATAGGCATCGACCTCGAAGTATTTACCCAATTTACCCAGTTGTTTTGTATTTTAATCCAATTTAGCCAACAAATCTGTTGTACATTACCTTGGGTATTTATCAAATTTACCCAAAAAAATATGGTATCATCATCTCCCCAATAAAAATGGGTAAATACAGTATTTACCCTACCTTAAACAATAACCGTTGTCTGTGCGATCACGCGATTGGCTCTCCGGGCTCCCGGCGCGAGCGCAGACTGTTGTTCCGCCGCAGTTCTTCCATCAGGGAGCGAGAGTCGAGGGACTCGCGGTGTTCGGATGAGGAGCGTTTTGTATGGGTGCCTGAAAATAACGTTTTTACTTGACTTACGTCGTATTTTTCTTAAAAGAAGGACCAAAAAGTCTTATAGTATGCACTCACGTTCACTGAGTTGTCCAGAAAAAATAGTATTTAATTTGAAAGAATACATATCGACTCATTTCATGTAAGAAATTGTTTATTTTAAGACATTATTAACCTTATTAAAAAAAAGAGTTTGTATACTAAATGATACAGTCATGTATTTATTGTGCCATCAGCCAATATAATTTAAATTAATTGCAATAATAAGACCGTTTTTTTATACCCAATAAAATAAGGGACCCAAAATACTGCCTTGGGGAACCCCTTATGAAACCACCACTGTAAGCTGAGCCGCGCCACTTACCGGGCAGTTCGCGCGGGCAGCTCATGATCTCGTGGTCGAGGGAGGCGGAGGCCGGCTCGCGGTCGACCCGCCGCCGCCGAACGCTTTGCTGAAATCGGAAGACTGATCACATACATATTGATAGCATTAAAACTAGGAAACAAGTTAGTGACAAATAAAAGAAATAAAAACTTACATAAGGGTATTTTTAAAAGGTAAAAGATGACCAGGGTGTAGGGCATTACTCTGGGATTTCGCCTACCAAGTAGGTTGGGTATATATCTAGCAAAAATTTAACTTGACTATACATCATCATACCTATCGTCAAAAATATAATATTAAAGTTGCTAATTTTTGGAAAGTAAAAAAGATACCAGGTATAAAGATACCAGATTCAAAAGTAATGTTTAAAAAATGTGCGATTCCTCCTAACATAAAACGAAAGTTTATGGAATATGAATCTATTATGATATAAAGTCAATTTTCTAATTTGATCATTAGTAATAAAAACTAAAGAAATTCAACTTTACTTTCTTGGCACTAGATCTTTATTTCAACGGCCGTATTATGTACATTACAAGGATAACAAAACCAAACGAACCAATAAATAAATAAATAAATGAATATCAGGGGACAATATCACCAATTGACCTAGTCCCAAACTAAGCTCTAGGCTTGTACTATGGGTACTAGACAACGATATATATACTTATATAGAGAAATATATACTTAAATAGATAGAAAACATACATGACTCAGGAACAAATATTCGCGCTCATCACACTAATATCTGCCCTTACCGGGATTCGAACCCAGGACCACTAGCTTCGTAGGCAGGGTCACACCCACTAGGCCAGCGCGTCGTCAAACGACCATGATTACTCTATAATCACGTACTTTTAAAGATCAAGTGAGGTCTTTGCAATTATTTATACACTAAATTATTATTTTCATAAGTTTCAGATGAAATAACTATTAATTACACGTTATTTTTAGTAAAAACACACTTGGTGAATATTTAAGGTTATGTGTCGAAGAGAATAATTTTGATTACATCGTTCACAAGTTCTATTGACGGCGACTTTACTAGTACCTTGTCGGTTTAACGCCATTGACAGGTTAGGGCAGCAGGCTTTCACTCCTCTTAAGGTGTATTTCGCCAATGTCGAGTTATTCATAGACTCTCCCATGGACTTATTAGAGTAATAAGTCCATGGATACCACACGCGAAGAGAAATGTTCGGTAAAAAGTATTTTCTCCAATGGACTAAACAGAAGCACATGGGGTTAGCTCCACGCGCTTCTGTCAAGTCCGGGCAGCAGTTCAAAAATGAAGTTAAAGTGACACAGCCCTAAAGTGGAACTACAAGGCCCACCGTACAACAATCCATTCCATCAAAATACGAATCAGAGCTATCATCATCATCGTCATTAAATTTAAGAGCTAGGCTCTTGTCGGTGAAGTAATTGCCACTTTTCTCTACTCTGTGCTAGCTTTTTCACCTCCTGATACGACACGACATTGACCTTCTGTCTTATTTGGTTGAAGTAAGTAAGCCTAGGTCAGAGCTATCATATATGGTCTAATTGTAAGATAGGTTTGCAATTTATAGAGCAATAAAATCCCTCTAGTTAGTGTGCCATACTATCATTATTAATTAATCCGGGCGCCTGGCAGTTGTTCATCGGTGGGTGTGACAGTGCTATGATGTGTGGTTGGAAAGATAAAGATATTTGTGCAATACCAAAGTCACATTAAGTCACATTAAATTTTAAGTAAAGTTACTATTATTTAAGTAAAGTTACAATTATTTAATTCTAACCTATTATTGTATAAATCTTAGCTAATACAATCTTAAAAGTAAAGATTATAGCTAAGACTGTTTAGATTTTAAGGAATTTGGAAATAAACAGTTTAAATTTAAAAAAAATTTTTTTTTTTTTTAAAGTGGTTGGGCAACAAAGGGGTTGTAAAATCAATTGAAGGTGTGCAATTTATAGAGCAACGAAATCCCTAAGTTAGTGCCATACTATCATTATTAATTAAGTCGGGCGCCTGGCAGTTGTTCAGCGGTAGGTGTGACAGTGGTTGGGCAACAAAGGGGTTGTAAAATCAATTGAAGGTGTGCAATTTATAGAGCTGTGTTTGGTGTGATATTGTAGCTAGTCATGTATTTTTCTCAAACATGCTCGGAAAGAACGGTTTTCCGATTGAAACACAAGGCTGGAAAGTGCCTCATTTTACTCCTAGGAGTAAAATAAACGTATGAAAACACTTTCCGTCCATGTCCATATCGTTTATTAAAAGTGCTCTGTATTGCATATAAAATCGAAAGGAACGTGAAAAAAATCCCGCACACCCAACTTGTGGGTGCAGTGTGGGCCGGCGGCGGTGCCTTGTGCGTGAAACTATCTTAACCAATACTTGTAATTTCAAACAAACATTCTCTCCGAATTTGTAGGTTTATAAAAATACGTATAATCATGTATTTGTATAATTTCCTCGTATTGTTTGAGAAAAGCATTATATTTTTCTCGGCGGAAACAAGGATTTCCTGCTCGGCCTACTAACCACCTCGTCAGGAAATCCCTTACTTTCCGCGCCTAGGCAATAATGTACTATAATTCGGATATAACATTGCCAGGCGTTTTAACTGGGGGAATAGTACTGCCGTAGCTAGCTCTCCGTCAGAGTTCTTGTGTGAAAGCGTAAATACTTACTTTGTACCCACTCGATCCGCTAGTCACCGAAGAACTGGACCCCAAGGTGTGTGATCCGTTCTGTGAAAAAAGAATGTTTAGTTGACACAGTTCTATTGTTGGGACATAATTTTTATTAAAAAAAAAAAAGATTTTTAGTAGTAAATCAGGCAACGTTGCCACGCACAAGAGAGTTCTTACTTCAGTTAATTCAGTTCTAATTTTTATATGTATATATTATTTTAAGTTAATGTTTTTTTTTTGTCAATAGGGACTCATGGAGATCAAGGGGAGAGGCCTTTGCCCAGCATTGGGACACTCAAATAGGCTAGAAAAAAAACTTGTTGTTTTCAATTGTTTTGGTTTTGTATAATTATGCCATCTACCTCAATCTCAGGCTTCAACTGAAAACCAGCGCTGCGGCTCTGCACAGTTACAAGCTGAGCTGGCTGGCGTTTTCGGCTTTAGTACCTACCCAGGTTTTTTTTAGTTTATAGTATAAATTCGTAGTATTTTTTATTATAATTGTATTTGTAATCTTGTACAGTGGTCGAATAAATGTTTCTATCTTTCAATAAATAGAGACTCCATGGATTCTAAAACCACGGTATGCCATCAAAACCCTATCCCTACCCTTCGCGCACATACGAACAACGATTCCGATGATTTCCGAAAGCACGATTAAAACCCACGATCAGACTTGTAATAGTTATAAAGTGCAAATTAAATTGCATCTACTTTTTCCATCTCACTCACGCACGTGTCACGGCTGACTGAATGCCACGCGCGCGTCAACATGGCGTCACTAATAACCAATAACAGCACAGAATACAACCGCGCAACGCTGATTGGTTCCCGCGCTTCGAAAAAATTTCATCTGCGCAGGTACATCGGTAAGCCATATAGGTTGTGTTTTATTGTACAGTACCTGGTCGAGCTGGTCAATGGAGTTGTGGCTGGTGGTAGCCGGGCTCTTGCCGGCGTCGAAGGGCGAGTCGTGGTCCTGGTGCTGCGGCGTCTCCGGGCTGTCAGGGATCTCCGTGGCTGTTGCCCAACAATCAGTAAGTCAGAAAAAAAACAGGACAACATAACCCTTTTATAACCTCAAAACGCTCCCTTTTGGCTTAAAATTGCAATTTTGTCATAAAATAAAACCATCTATGATGTAAACTCAGGAAAATGGTGTGCCAAATTGTAGTCTCTAGTTGGTTTATTCAGCAGAATAAAGATTTTAGCCAAAACTTATGCATTTTGAGGTTATAAAACATTACATACATACATTAACCCACGCCTTTATTCCCAGAGTGCGGTAGGTAGAGCTACAGAATTACCTACCACTTTAAACTTGTTGATAATTCTGTAAACACATTTTGCACAATCAGGCTAAGATGTTTACTAGTGTATTAGTGACAGGTTGCAAGCTCATCGCCTAACAGTACTACAAGCCTTTATTCCCTTAGGGCCTGTTGTTTAATCAGTAGTTAAACTAACTAATTGTTAAATTTAAAAAAAATGAATTAAAAATTTGACACATTTCCTTGAGATTACTTCAAATTTTCGATTCCTTTTTCAAATTTTAACAATTAGTTAGTACTACTGATCAAACAACAGGGCCTTAGTCGCCTCTTACGACATCCACGGGAAGACATGGAGTGGTACCATTCTAACCCGGTAACCACACACGCTACCTAAGTATATTAATATTAGTATGAGTATATACTCACGGTGTATAGGTATACTAATATAAATATTAGTATTTATTCACGGTTGCTAATAAGTATATTAATATGAATACGAGCATGAACATTAGTATCTATTCATGGTGGCTAAATATATTAATATAAATATGAGTACAAGTATGAGTTTGGGTATGAGTATATGCTCACGATAGCTAAGTAAATTAATATGAGTATGAAGTATGAGTATGAGTTTGGGTATGAGTATATGCTCACGATAGCTAAGTAAATTAATATGAGTATGAAGTATGAGTATGAGTTTGGGTATGAGTATATGCTCACGATAGCTAAGTAAATTAATATGAGTATGAAGTATGAGTATGAGTTTGGGTATGAGTATATGCTCACGATAGCTAAGTAAATTAATATGAGTATGAAGTATGAGTATGAGTTTGGGTATGAGTATATGCTCACGATAGCTAAGTAAATTAATATGAGTATGAAGTATGAGTATGAGTTTGGGTATGAGTATATGCTCACGATAGCTAAGTAAATTAATATGAGTATGAGGTATGAGTATGAGTTTGGGTATGAGTATATGCTCACGATGGCTAAGTAAATTAATATGAGTATGAAGTATGAGTATGAGTTTGGGTATGAGTATATGCTCACGATGGCTAAGTAAATTAATATGAGTATGAAGTATGAGTATGAGTTTGGGTATGAGTATATGCTCACGATAGCTAAGTAAATTAATATGAGTATGAAGTATGAGTATGAGTTTGGGTATGAGTATATGCTCACGATAGCTAAGTGTATTGATATAAATATGAGTATGAGTATGAGTATATACTGACGGTGGCTGGGTATGTTCCGGCGCGAGGCGCGCGGCGAGGGCGGGTGGTGCGGCGCGGCGCGGGAGGTGCCGGGCGCGCGGCACACCGCCGCCTGGACCACCTCGCACACGCGCCGGAAACGACGGATGTTGCCTGTACACAAAAAACACTGGCTTGAAGTTCCTGGGACGCGGGGGATGTAGAAAAGTCGCAATATCACTAGATGTAATTGGAGTTTTGGTGATCTGTCCAAGGCGTTTGATTGTGTTGATCATGTTACGTTAGAGCGGAAGTTAGGCTAATATGGCATCAAAAATAATAATATGGCAATATGCATATGGCGGGGGTGTTACTGTGCTTTCCTATACTAAGTATAATAGATGTTGAATAAAAAAGTGGACTGTATCTGGCGTTTAATACAGGTAGCTAAATAATGTACGTGCGGACGCGGCGGTGTCAACGGAGAAATGAGAGGGAGCGCGCGGCGCACTCGTCGTTTATATAGGCGCTGTGGCCGCCTCAGCGGGAGGGGGAAACGGTGCGCGTAGACAGTTACATTTTCTTGCTTACAGAACTCAGCAGATAGATAGCAGAACAGAAATTCTCTGCAGGTCATCTGTTGCTATGGGAGTGCCTCAAGGCTCTATTCTAGGTCGGTTATTATTTTAATCTATATTAACGATTTCCAGAATTTTCGTTTATCCTAACGCCATTTCCGCTTAAATTTTGGATACAACCCAAACCAGATATAATTGGAAAATTTAAAAAGTTGCCTGTGTCATCTGAAAAACAGTTTAGGGCAAATGAAAATTCGGACAAACAATGTGTTAGTACAAGCGTTGTTAGGGATTCCGAGAGACACCCTATTTAGGTTGGTATGTGATGTTCTAACTAACTGCTAAAAATCATTATTCGTATTGAAACGCGACCACATAAGTTAATATTTAAAATTAGACCAAACAAATATTCGGATAGTTAACAATTACACCAAATACGCTTTCTGCAGTGTCAACGTTAGTCGAAAAACATTGATTGGTGCCTTTTTTACCTCTTTACTACGGAATCCTAAAAAAACAATAATTTCAAAACCACGTACCTGATTGTAACGTGAAGGTGATAGCATATAGATACTCCTTGCCGTTCTCTCCCGGTGCTTTCGTGATAGTTGAAATGTCAACCTGGGAAGAAAATAGCTCATTAAAAAAACATTTCTAAAAGAAGGAAAATGGAAAAGAGTGAGGCCGAGAAGAACTTACTTAGACCAATAAGAAGAAAAAGTAGGGATCGTGCCGTATCACTGTGTTAAAGAGAAGATTCGGAAAAGGAAAGAATGACGATGAATGGTGACGATGATGGTGATGATGATAATGACGATGATGATGATAATAATGATAATGACATACATGCATAAATACATATAGACATCCTAACGCGGTCCACTAAAAAGGAAAACAGAAGGCAAACAACGATGATATTTCCTAAGCATTTAAAATTAAATGAACTCACTTGAAATCGGACGTGCCGCTGGAACATGGCGGGCGCGTTGGTGCCCCGCTTGTACTCCACGCGGAAGGACATGGGGCTCAGGACGCTGTGGGACAGCTCAGCTATCTGAAATTAAAACAATCTTTGTTATTCACTACGAATATATCACACAGTCCAGCTGTCACTAAAACTATGTTAAAATATTAAATTTCCATAAAACCAACAATTTCAATCTAGATTGATTGATTGATTGATTGATTGATATATTACCACAAGTCCTGCTACTCAAGCACTCACGCTCAGGAACGTTTGTATGATGGTGGCCAGCGGCTTCCTCTTTACGACAGCGCTGTGAAGGTCTGCTCCAGCCACTTCCTCTCCAGCCATTCATGATACCAATTACTCAATTAATTTATATTGATTGAGATCGACCAATCAGTCTATTATTAATTAAATCAATCAATCATTAATTCACTATATAAAGTACTTAATGAAAAAAATATTTTATTGATCATTCATTCAATGCATGCATAAATCATATATGGATTGACATCATATCAATCCGTCAAATCCATCAATCATAAATTCGACTATCAATCTCTTTTATTATATTAATCACTCAATCCATCAATCAATCAATTCATCAATCATTCATTTATTGTAGTGCAGACGCGTCAAACCGTCCCTAATATACACATAGGACCCTGCTACTCAAGTACTCACGCTCAGGAACGCGTGTATGAGGTCGGCCTTGACGGTGGCCAGCGGCTTGCCCTTGACCAGCGCCGTGAACGTCTCCTCCTTGTCGGCCGCCAGCAGTAGCGAGCCGAACCAGGAGCGCTTGGGCAGTTCCGGAGACGACGAGGGCGTTAGGTGGACCTCTTCAGACGAAGCTGTTGATGAAAAAGAAATAGTCTCCTTACTCACCACCACTTTTGTTAGAGTCTGTGTGATTATTCAATAAGGGATAGCTGGAAGATATCGCAAAAGATCATACTAGCAAAACACGATATTAGCACAACATGATATTTACAAATAGTCGGGTTTTGTTATAAAATCGTAGGTAGGTTTAGGTTATGTTAGACTTATAGCAGGCACGGAGGGCCAAACTACCCAAAAAAAGACAATGTCGACATTGTCTAATTCGTGTTTTAAATAGTTTTAATAATAGTATGATGTATGATGTAGTATGATGAGTTGCGAATGTCATGTTTTGCTACTATGATGACTTGCGAATGTCATGTGTTGCGAATATCATGTTTTGCTTTCATGATGTTTTCCAGAATATCATGTTCTGCGAATATGATATCGATGTGAGCCTGAGGTCAAACGCAAACCCATATTGGATAAAGAATAAGTAGGTGTACTGACCCTGCATTTTCCGGCGGTGGAACCTTGGCGAGCCGAGGAAGTTGTTCTTGATGGTGGCGAGCCGCGCGCGCCACGGGGCCGCCGCGCCGCTGCCGCCCGCCACGCCTGCGCACCAAACATACATACTTCAACATAGGGTAAATGCGCCATTCTCAAAAAAAGACTTGAAATTCTAAAAAATAATAATGTTTTTTGATACGATTCAAAGTAGTCTCAAATTAAATCTATCTTATCTTATCTTACATTATGTAGCACTTATTAGCCTAGCTATTTTCACTGTAGTTTTCATAAAAAATAAATAAATCCACGGTAGTGACATACCAGTATATGGACGAAGACATGTAAGTCACCTCCGTGGTCAAGATAGCATGCTAATTTATAAAAACTCATGCTGTAAAGGTCTTTACTCAAAAATAGTTATCGCAGCAATGACAAACTAACAAAAACTTTTAAGATAGTGTTGTGTTTGTTGTTAGTATTCGTTCAGAAACTGTGTTCACTGATTTAATGAGTAATGGTTATGTTTAATAAGTTGATCCATGGAGGTGACATTTCTTTCATGCACAAAAGTTATCAAATATTTAGAATCCATAATTTTAATTATTTGGTGTTTTTTAGAAAGTTTATTCTATGTTTTATCGTAAAATAATATGAAATACTCCATTCATATTAGTAAATATATTGTTTTTTTTTTTTTTTGATTGTTTTATCGTAAATTGATTTTGCACACGACATGGAGGTGACGTTTTCGGCAATTTCTTAACGATAATTCAAAAAAATGCTTATTTTGAGTAAGTTTTAATAAAAATCCTATAAATATAAACAAGTTTAATCAATTGTAGATAGGAAATCCAGAAATAAAACAAGTATTTCATATTTTAATACAAATGCCCAATAAAAATACGTAAAAATGAGAATGACCCAAATGCGCCGATCATGGACAGTGCTACACTCATAAACAATCCCTATAAAAGTAATTACATATGTTATAAAAGGGTAATGACTTACAATTAGATAAGATTAGCTGGAAGAGATCCCTTAAAGGGATAAGTTCGCCTTTGTACATTCTAATTCTGTAAATATTGTATTTGATTTTCTGTTTTTTGTACAATAAAGTGTTTACATACATACATACATAATACTTCGAGCCTACCACTATAAGAAATAAATCTTTTTAAAAGTGCCTTTTTGTCCGTTGAAATTGTTATTGTTCATCACTGGAGCACTGTCCATGATGGGTGCATTTACCTTAGCAATTATAGTGCATACAATAAAATGCAACATTTCTTGTATCATAAAAGTACATAGAGTTATAACTAAGTACTACTAATTACTTCGGCAAGTAGCTTTAAAAACATTCTAAGTTCATAATGATTCTGTCCATGTAAGAAACCGCTAAAAAAATATGTATGTACATATGTATGTATGTATGTATGTAAACTCTTTATTACACAATAAATAAATAAAAAACAATTACAAGTAAATTCGTACATAAACTTAAGATTTAACATGTACAAAGGCGAACTTATCCCTTTAAGGGATCTCTTCCAGTTAACCTGACCATGATTGAATTACAAGGATGTGCACAAAAATAAGGAAACGCATAATTCTACAGCTAAATATCCATGAATTATACATATAAATAAACATCACATACACAAATATATATATTGCATTGTAATAATACATCAACGTGATGAGTTTTTCGTAACATCAATATCTCTGAAAGTACTAAAAATCGCTGAACATACACGGGGGGTGTTTTTGGTATCGCTGGGTGTGACCTGTTGAATATTTTCACCACTAGTGGGCCGACACGTTGTGTGTGAGGAAGGTTACCTGTGATGGAGCCGAGGGCGGGGAACAGCGCGGGCGGGGAGGCGGGGGGCCCGGGCAGCGACGAGCGCTCGCGCACTGCACACACAGGGACTCTGGTTAGCTCACAGGCCGATCGGACTGACAGGCCGACCGGGACGCATTTTTTTTTTTTTTTATGGCATAGAGAAGGCAAACGAACACACAGGCCACCTGATGGTAAGTGGAAACTGTGATCCATAGACATTCGCACTCACAAGACTGCAATGCAATCCTAAGACTGCAAATGCGTTGCCAACCCTGAGGACTAAGATGGAATGCCTCTATGCTAGTTATTTCACCGGCTATCTTACCCCCAAACCGGAACACAACAATGCGAACACTGCTGTTTGGCGGTAGGTTAATGGATAAGACAACAACAACAATACACAAAATATAATGTACAATGAGATACAGATGTAGTGAATAATTCTTTCCCGTCGCTTTTGGTCGGATAACTTCGTATTTATCTTGGCTTATTGATGGGTACTGAAGCTAATTGAGAAAGCTAGATAAAGCTAGATGTGGTTGCCGGGTTAGAATAGTGCCACTCCATATCTTCCCGTGGATGTCTTAAGAGACGGCTAAGGGAATAAAGGCGTATAGTACTGTTAGGCGATGGGCTTGCAACCTGTCACTAATACACTGGTAAACATCTTGGCCTAAAAGTGCAAAATGTGGTTACAGAATTATTAACAAGTTTTTAGAGTTGTTGGTAATTCTGTAGCTCTGTCTACCCCACTCAGGGAATAAAGGCGTGAGTTTATGTATGTATGCTAGATAAATACTAACTTATCCGACAAAAAACTATGGGAAAGGATTGTTCACTACATCTGTACCTACTTATATACGTCAACAGGTGATGTTATACATTGAAAAAAATATGCTTTTTGGCTAAGTAATTTTATTCTGCCTGCGACTTGGCGTAGATTTCGATTATCTATCTAAAGTGAAAATTGTGATTAATAAAGAAAATGGAACGTGAATAGTTTATGTGACTGTACATAATGAAGGGTATTAAATAGGAGTGTGGGTTTATGAAACGAGCCGAAAGCGAGTTTCATAATAACACCACACAAGTGTTTTAATGCCTAATTATGTACAGTTACATACGCTACTTTATCTGCCCACATATTACAAGCCTCTATGATGCATTCAACAAAGTTTAACCGGTAATGGCAGTAATTAAATATTGAAAAGTTTTCTAGTAGCTGTCATAGTTTTTTAAATTCCAGAGACAAACTATACCTCAGTTTTTTTAGAATTAGAAACCACAATAACATTATATTGCGTCTGTTCAACTATTTATCACCTAGCCATAGTACAGTACAGATGTAGTGCAAAATGATTTTCCTTCGGGAAAACTCGGATCTCAATCGGAATACGATGGCACCCGAACTGTCAATCAATGATTGTATTAAATGAGTGACGTTTTCATGTCCATTAAAATGGAACTTTATTGTTTAGTGTCAAATGACAAATGCTGTCATTTGTCACTTTGTCATTTGACACTACATCTGTACAATAGTCGCAAAACAAAATTGTTTTAATGTCACTTTATTTGCGTGTCATCAATTGTTACTCCAGTACAAATTGTAAAGAGATTACAGTTCACCAGCCGCAATATAATGTTGTCGTGGTTTCTAATTATAAAAAAACTGAAGTATAGAGTCGGCTTCAACTACCATATCGTTCGACATTTGTTATTTTTTTTATGCAAATTGACAATTCATTTCGAACAAAACGTCATCCTAACTGATATTAGAATAGGGGTCAAATCAAATTTCTTTGTTTTCCAGAGATGTTCGAAATTTGAATGACGTAATATTATCGAAATCGATGTTATTATTTAGCAATAATAACATTTTTACAGAAGAAATTTGTTCTAACAAAACACTGTTTTTTTATGGTGGTCATAATGTACGGTTCTTGGACGCATCATGGAGGGTTTATGATATTTGAATAAATAAAATCTGTTTTTATTTATTTTGATTTACACTCAATTGGAATGATATACTACAACTAAGTTATACTGTGTAGCAATTTTTTTTTATGACAGTACAGTTTAACGTATTAGAACAGAGACGTATATAACTTTCTTCTCATAACAAATAGCTGCGTTCCTTTCGGCCTGTCAGTCCGACTTTTTTGTTCTGTGAAAGCCTCAAATTGGTCTAAATTAACAATCATGCAGAGAAGGGTGTATAATGTATATAAAATATTTTCGGTTCTCTGTCGTTTGCCCGAAAGTCATTTGCCATAATTCTATCACTTGCCATAATATTCATTCGCCATAAAGGCATTTTTTCTGAAATCGTGAACTATTCAGAATTGTTATAAAACAAACCTAACCTAACCAATTGGGCTCTATACGATGGCATGTAAAAATTACCCGAAAGGTTTACAGTTTCAGAAAAAATGCCTTTATGGCAAATTAACATTATGGCAAGTGACACAATTATGGCAAATGAAATTCGGGTAAACGAAGTGATCCGAATATTTTCAGACAAGGGTGTTCAGGGGATCTCCTCAAAGCACCCTCAGTGAATCGATCGAATGTATCATTTGATCGAATTTCATTTAATCGAATGATGATTTCTGCTGAAAACTTACCACCTTACTTAAAAACGTGGAATAAGCTTCGACGACGCGCTGGCCTAGTTGGTAGTGACCCTGCCTACGAAGCTAGGGGTCCTGGGTTCAAATCTCGGTAAGGGCAGAATTTGTGTGATGAGCGCAAATATTTGTTCCTGAGTCATGGATGATTTCTATGTATTAAAGTGTATATATTTCCCTATATAAGTATTTATATCGTTGTCTAGTACCCATAGCACAAGGCTAGAGCTGAGTTTGGGACTAGGTCAATTGGTGTGAGATTGTCCCCACCTTATATTTATAATAGTATATACCATGCTTTGTCACTTTCTGTCCGATGCAAATGTCACAATTACATATAAGGACAAACCCTGAGTTGACAGAAGCGCGTGGAGCTAACCCCATGTGCTTCTGTTTAGTCCATTGGAGAAAATACTCTTTTACCGAACAATTGTCTTCGCGTGTGATATCCACGGACTTATTGCTCTAATAAGTCCATGGGAGTGTCTATAAATAACTTGACATTGACGAAATACACCTTAACAGGAGTGAGAGCCATTTTTTAAATTAAAAAAAAAGGACAAACCATGGCTTAAACTATTCCAAGCATATCCCACGTTTATAATTAAGGGGGTTAGTGTTTTTAAATTACACTAACGCAAAGGAAGTAAATTTGACTTTATTTCATTCATAATCAGAGACCGCACAAATTTGCGACATTGTTCGCAATAGTGTGGACATGACTTCAAAATTAATTAAAATATTATTCTAAAATATAAATATAAGGGGACAATCTCACACCGATTGACCTAGTCCCAAACTAAGCTCTAGGCTTGTACTATGGGTACTAGACAACGATATAAATACTTATATAGAGAAATATATACTTAAATACATTAGAAAACATCCATGACTCAGGAACAAATATTCGCGCTCATCACACAAATATCGGCCCTTATTCAGTTAATTAATTTCTTACTTGACATATAATTTGATTCCTAGTCAATAAGTAGAACTAGAAAACTTCTTCGTCAGAAATAATAACTATAGCGTAATATACCATGTACTTAGTAGTTATTGGGTATTGTTACTAGTGTAAGTAATCGTGTCAGTTTAAAATCGTCATTTATTTATTGTATATAAATATTTACGAAAACGATACTTATTTTAAACACGAACGTAAAAGAAAGAAAAAACGACTGTCTGCCGAAAATGTAGAAAAAAATACTGACCGTTTGCCTTAATAAAATATACTTTAACAAAATGTTGTACTTACTGACTAGCAATGAAGTATTCAAGTAAGAAATTAATTAACTGAATAATATTTTAATTAATTTTGAAGTCATGTCCACACTATTGCGAACAATGTCGCAAATTTGTGCGGTCTCTGCAATAGATTCCATTGATTTTCTTTGTATGGTAGGCCTAAGGTCATGGATCAAATAATACGTACCTCTATGTGACTGCGAGGGACTGTGGGGGCGCACGGGTACTGGGGACCCTAGCATCGGAGACTCATTGATGATGATCACCGCTTCTCCTGGCTCACCACCTGGTGAACACACATCATCATCATCGTTGTCATCGTTATTGCCTTCGTCAATTTCTTAAGACTGCGCCGAGCAAACGCCGAGCGTCCAGTGGCGCCCTCATTACTATTATTGTGTTTTCTAATTAATTAAAGAATTTCCTTGAAATCAGACGGTACGTTTTTGTAGTGCAAGTATAAACACAATTTATGGGATACGTAACAAACTTTATTAACAATTACCCTTTGAGTAGTCAGCTTAACGGAAAAAGGTGGGCACTTTTTTCCGTTAAGTTAATAACTCGAAGTTGAATTGTTATAAAACTATGTGATATACGCTATAAGTTGTGTTTTCATTTGTAGTACAAAAACTTGCCGTCCAATTCTAAGAAAATATTTGAATTTATTAGAAAATACAATAAAAGTAATGAGGGCGCCACTGTACATCTGGCGTACGCTCGGCGCAGTCTTAAATAAATATGAAATGTGAAGACAAAAATTCTGGATAGTGTCATTTTCTTAAAAAAATACGTTGTTATAACTTGCAATCATTATAACCTAAAAAATATTATGACTAAATATAATTATGAATCCTGAAAATGCTTTATTGAAATGTGTGTGTACGTCGTTCTGAAATACAAAAAAAAAAACTTACTTATGTTCAGACTTATCGTGGGCCCCGTAGAGTTGGCTCTTTGGTGGTGATGCTCGCGCACTGAGGGTGACGCTGGAAAAATATAAATTAGTAATTAATTTAATTTTACATATAACATTGTTTTTGGTCCTCGCATTCAAAGTGAAAGTTAGCCACCCTCGCTCAGCTCGGTTGGCTAACATGTCGTGTCATTATAACTTGTTTCAGTCCATTGTTTAACAATCTACTATGAAAACGAACCTGCGAGCCTTTCTATTCACTACATAGTATAAAACAAAGTCGCTTCCCGCTGTCTGTCTGTCCCTATGTATGCTTAGATCTTTAAAACTACGCAACGGATTTTGATGCGTTTTTTAAATAGATAGAGTGAAAAGAGGAAGGTTTATGTGTATAATCATTTCTGGTTTCTGGTTTGGTGCTACAGAAAACACAAACCAAAGCGAAGCGAGGGCGGGTCGCTAGTACCAATATAAATGCTAGTATGGATGTATGTTACTCAATCACGCCAGAAAGTCTGAACGGATCTGAATGAAATTTGGCACAGAGATAGATTATAGTCTGGAATCGCACATAGAACGACGCAAAAGCTAATATCAACATATTTTAAATAAAAAATAGCAAGCTAGGCAAGAGTGTGTTTATTATTCCATTTTTATGAGTTTCCAAAAAAAAACATGTACAGACCAACGTTGTATTTTTTTTTTATGGTATAGAGAAGACAAACGAGCACACATGCCACCTGATGGTAAGTGGAAACTGTGACCCATAGACATCCGCATTCACAAGACTGCAATGCAATCCTAAGACTGCAAATGCGTTACCAACCCTGAGGACTAAGATGGAATGCCTCTATGCTAGTCGTTTCACCGGCTGTCTTATCCCCAAACCGGATCACAACAATGCGAACACTGCTGTTTGGCGGTAGGTTAATGGATAAGATGGTGGTAGCGATCCGGACGGACCCTGCACAAGGTACTACCACCCGCAAAATGTAATAATACCTAGTCGGTGCTTAAGTTCTGTCACAAAGGTTTATTATAATTTTAAAAATAAATAATAGAGTTTCATAAACTTGTAGTACATTAATCAAAACCTTATTTTACTATTGTTACTATTGCAATAATTTGGTGTACGAGCTTTAAGCATTCCCATTCGGGGCAGGAAAGCATGGGTCAAAACACGTACGACCACGATACTGATAACGGCTACAACTTTCGTAAGAGTTCTCGTATTGAGTCGAAATTTGCGTGACATATTGACCAGACTTTTATCTTTAAATACTGATACGAATGTATTCCAAGCAACTAAAGATCCGCTTATACTCCGGTCAATCTTCATGTCTCATTCAATTGACCTTACGATTTCACATCAATTTGCAGAAATACGAAAACAGACCAACTTTCGTGCTTCATAAGCTGGTTTTTAAGTGTCGTTAAGATAATAATGCTGGTCTCTGAACATACCCAGAGATGAGAAGCTTCATAATATTAAATAGAAAATTTTCCTGGTCAACAAAGACTAATCTTTAAAGCGTTTTCAAAAAGTGAAATTTTGAGAAAACTCGTGCGTATTTTAATCGGTGCCGCCCGTGAATGTTAAAAGATCGTATCGGAAATTGCGGCGACTATGTGGAATGATGATTAGTTCCTAAAAATGTACTTTAATTAAGCTTTTAAATTTAATTTATTTTAAAATTAAAAATTAATAAAAAATTAGTTTTATTTGACTAAACCTTTGTGACAGAACTTAAGGACCGACTAAGTATATCATGTTGCCAAGATCTATAAACTGAAACATGTTTCATTTCTGTTGATGGGTGGGTACGAAAAGACATGGCCGAGACTCTAGGCGACAAAAACCATATCGCCTTTGACTTCTTATAGCATTATCAACGTTTTGATAGCTCTTATTTACATACATACATACGGTCACGAGTGTTAATTTGGGACCCATTTCAAGAACAATATGTGGCGACATAGCGACATCTAACGGCAAACATGTACCACCAACTCGCCAGCGCAAACAGCGCCACAGCGTCAGACAGCGGAACTAAAGTGGTCTACATCGCGCAAGCGAAATTTCTTCAGTCAGCTGATATATGTAGCACTTCCAACTTCATCCCAATGGACTTCGGTCCCCAGGCATAACACCCGCCTGGAGAGAGATCTCTCTATTGTTCCTCTCTTACTACAAATATGCTTGAAGTCGTCAATGTCATTAGAGATGTCAAGTCATTTGTAACTTTTAGGAAACTCTTTATTGTTGTAGAATGTCAGATTGACTTTGGACCTAAGGTGGGTACCAAATCTCGTGACTGTACATAAGCTCACGCCTTCATGCCCAGAGTGGGGTAGGCAGAGCTACAGAATTACCAACAACCCTAAAAACTTGTTGATAATTCTGTAACCACATTTTGCACAATTAGGCTAAGATGTAGTGACTAAGATTGAAAAGGGCATGCTTCAATGTTTCGGTCATTTGGAAGGATGGATGAAAGAAGATTGACGAGAGAGATATACAGATCGAAAGTGAGTGGACGGGTCGGAAGGGGCCGCCCTAGGAGTACTTTTTCGAGTCAAATCGGAGAAATACTGGAAAAGGGCCGAATCTTAAGTACCCGAAACCGACGCGCGTGCATGACTCGATGTATGGATGTGGAAGAAGCGAAAGAAATTTGTCAAGATCGTAGCAAACGGAAAGAAGTGATCTCTGCCTACCCCTCTGGGAAACAGGCGTGATTTAATGTATGTATGTATGTTTACCAGTGTCTTACAATTAATGACAGGTTGCAAGCCCATCGCCTAACAGTACTACAAGCCTTTATTCCCTTAGTCGCCTCTTACGACATCCACGGGACATGGAGAGGCCCTATTCTAACCAGGCAACAAAACATGGTACAGATGTCGTGAATAATCCTTTCCCATCGTTTTTTGTCGGATATGTTCGTATTGATCTAGCTTTCTCAATTAGCTTCAGTACCCATCAATAAGCCAACTGAGAAAGCAAGATAAATACGAAGTTATCCGACCAAAAACGATGGGAAAGGATTATTCACTACATCTGTAGCTCTTAATTACTTGACAGTAATGACGGTCGAGTAAAAAACATTACCATAACCATACGTCGTTATGGCGGGGGCAAGAACAAATCTATCAAAGAACACATATAACAGAACGTCTGTTTAGTATAAACGGAATATTCTGCCTATATAAGGTGCTAACAAATTAGTCATGGATATTTTTATAGCTGATACTACTCGGTTCTCGGAGTACATTTAAGTATGAAACATCATAGGTTTTCTTATGTTTTTTTGGAGAAAACTAGGAAACAAATTTGCTACGTTAAAACACCCTGTTAATAAGATAATTAAATGAGACCTCTTTAGACATTCTAGAACCTCTTTAAACTATCATTCAAGTGGCCTCTTAAAGTTGATAAATATAATACTTTACATTTACGAAAAACGACTTTTGACAAACAGTGTTAAACATCTTTACAGGTACATAATAGGGGTGATTATTTCAAAGATTAATTATAATTTATATTTTTTTGTTCAGTAAATTAAAACAATAAAATGATATACAAAGGTTCCTTAATTACAGTTAAAAGTTAATTGTTTACATGTAATGTATTATCTCTTAAAATATCCGTGACTAGTTTGTTAGCACCTTATATATTATAATATTATAAACTTCCAAGAAGTTCTTCATATCTCGCACGAAATTTTCGCTGGATAAGGTCAATCAAACTTGTCTTACACTGAGCATACATTTACCTATAAGTCAACATGCCAAGTTGAATAAAAATAATATTATGTCAAATAAAGTATTTTTCTCCAAAACTTGTTGTTTTTTTCTAAATATATATTTTCCATTTGTATTCAAATTTAATTTAGATAAGTTTTTGTATGTTTTTTGTACATATCAAATCAATCAAGAATGGCAAATGTCTAAAGTAGCAGCAAAAGTGACTGAAGAGGTTAACGTTAGGATTCCGTAGCTATTTTTTTAAATATGTACTGCTAATCGAGCTAAATACGGAAGTAAGACATTAGAAAGTAAATTTATACATTTTAAACTCGTAGGTATAAACGTTTCTAGATACGAGTGTCATTTCTGTTATGGCATATTTTTCATAATCTTTCAGTCCTGTCAAATCATTTTTGCTCCCGCGATAAGGACGTATGGATAACATATCAAAGACGATATGGTTATTGCCACCTAAAATAGAAGCCCAGGTTTTTTGGTACTTACCTAGCGGTGACCCCGGTGTGGCTGGTGTGCCCCCTAAAGACGATACCCGGTGCGGTGTGTGTTGACCTGATATAAAATGAATATATTAGATCAATAGATCACATTCAATCATGTATATTATGGATTATTACTTCTTTAAGAATACTTAATATGTTTCTACTCACTACTAATACTATAAATAGCTAAACGGTTCTATAATGAGCGTTGCCATAGTAATAACGGTGCTATAATAATTATTATAGCATTGTTATTACCCTGGTTACGCGCTTGGACAATGTCAGTGACGGTGTTTGGTAATCAACTGACATGACAATTCTTTTAATTACTCTTCAAGAGAACTGTTTTCATAATAATTTAAATATGTAAAAATTAAATAAATAAAAATTCATTAACATAGCAGTAGCTTTTAAAGAAAATATACTACTACTACTACTTAGAGATAATACGGCGGTACCCAATAAAATTGACATTCAAATTCTTATACTTTATTGTTAAGTATTTAAAAAAAACAGCTAGACTTTATGACGCCATATTTTCACTCTGTGGCCGACTGGTGGTAGTCAATTTAGTAACCTCCTGTAAGATCTAAACTAATTATATAAAATTTTGTAGTTACCTTTTTAAACTTGTAGAAAATGTTATGTGTACCTAACTTGTTAGGAATTTGGTAGCTTACCGTGGTTCTAGAACCTATGGAGTCGCTATTCCCAATTCTTATACACATACCACCTAGATTTTGACCTTCAATATGTATGTATGTAAACTCTATATTGCACAATAAAAAATAACAATTACAAGTAAATTCGTACATAAAGAAAACAAAAAAAAACAAAAATATTTATTGCTAGGATAACAGTATGCTAGCAGCGGTATCATAGCAGTATACTATGAAAAGTCCTAACCCTAATAAGTAGCTCTTAAGGTACGAGGTTAAATATAGTACATTACTACAGAGGCCGGGAAGTAGGGGGTTGCCGGCCGACTGATATAGACGGCCGAGCGAAGCGAGGCCGGATACTTACGAGGCTGGCAACACCTTTTCACGGCGAGGTATGTATAGTGCTTTTCTCAAACATATGCAATGAAATAAAAAAAGACATCACTCAAAAAAGTAAATTGATAAATGTCCACCCTAGGGAAAAAAAGTAATTGGGTGTCAAAATAAAGTACCAGGAGCGCAGCGGTAATTAGGAGGTATATCAGGCATAGCGCAACTTAGATCTCAGGCGGTGCGGGCAGCCGGCGGGCGGCGGCGGGCGCACACGACACAGCGCGGATGTCTCCCAAACGTTTATGCACTCCTAGTATTTGACGTTATAACATTTTCTCAAAAATTTTAAAAATATAATATAGATATTCAGCCTGTTCATAAAACCAGCTGTCATGGCCATATTAAAATTAAAAAAAAATTACTTCCCGGCCTAGGCCTTCAATTTTGTATGAAATTCCTTTACAGTTCTCTCGAGTTGTTCCGTCGGGAACGTGGCACTTTGAAGCCTAAAATAACTAACATAACGCCGACATTACATAGCATGTTTGAGAAAAATAAATAACTTACTGGGTGACGCGCAGAGCTGAGGTGAACTCCTCCCTTCCCTCCGACTGGCAGACCTGTTGCGACCAAACCTGTCTTAAATCAGTTGTTACGACGCAACATGCAGGACTTAATAAGTCTACACCGAGCGTACGCCGGATGCACAGTGGCGCCCTCAACACTATTATTGAGTTTCTAATAAACTAAAGTATTTTCTTGAAATTGGCCGGTAGCTTCTTATTCTACAAACGAAAACACAACTTATAAGGTATATCACATAGTTTAATAACAATTCACCTTCGAGTTATCAACTTAACGAAAAAAAGGTCGCCACCTTTTCCCGTTAAGCTGCCTACTCAAAGGGTAATTGTTATTAAAGTTTGTTACGTATCCCATAAATTGTGTTTTTACTTGCGCTACAAAAACGTATCGTCTGATTGCAAGGAAATTCTTTAGTTGATTAGATAACACAATAATAGTAATGAGGGCGCCACTGCCGCCACTTTGCTGGGTGCAGTCTTAAGAAATTACGTTTTAACTAATTCCTTTTTAATGATATGGTTTAAATTAATGTTGGTGCCACACCCAATTTGCCCATGATCCCATAAAGCCCTAATACAATAATAGTACTGTCTTCATACGCTCATTGAATACAAAACGGACACATTCCAAAATAATTTGCTTTTCCATTAAAAATCGTATTCCCACCGCTTCTAAATTTAAAATGCAACACTGACTCATTTCGGATTGTGTCTGTTTTGTATACAATGAACGATATTGTAAGTCCTATTAGAATTTAGCGGGTTTTTTAACTATAACAACACTATTCCGTACCTGAACTGTGACCGCCGCGGCGTGATAGGCGACCCTTCGCTTATCTGTCCAAAATGTGTGGATTGTCCGTTTACCTGAAAATATCAATAATAAAGAAATGAAAAAAATCAATACGAGCGTAATATGTACGTATATAGAGAAATAATATATACATAGAAAATAATCAAGACTCACACAAATATTGTCTTATACCGGGAGTCGAACCAGGGATCACCAGCTTCGTAGGCAGGGTTACTACCAACT